>CAUZXS010001226.1:80000-112500 GCA_963585895.1 Sepioteuthis lessoniana | reverse complement strand
GTTTTTGGTTAAGACTTCTGAATAAAAACCTATTGCGTCGATATAAATAACAATTATCTTTTAATTAAATAAATTTCTGACTTTTTTCAAGACATGTTTTTCCAAACAAAATATAGCGAGAAGGAACGAATCAAGACTGTTTAATTATTTATTTTAATTGATATTGTCATAGTCAGTTCAAGTTTTACAAATGGGAATGTTTTTTTTTTTTAACTAAGATCGACTCCA
This sequence comes from Sepioteuthis lessoniana, assembly GCA_963585895.1. Classification (NCBI taxonomy): domain Eukaryota; kingdom Metazoa; phylum Mollusca; class Cephalopoda; order Myopsida; family Loliginidae; genus Sepioteuthis; species Sepioteuthis lessoniana. Next base: position 112,272 of record CAUZXS010001226.1, on the reverse strand, counting down.
ATCGTAAATGAATACGCAGTAATATCCCCTATATAAAGAAACCGACCACATGATGATTACAAGATCAGATTTTACACATTTACACAGTAAAAACCTCCCATCAAGACATCAAGCAAAAACTTCCCCCAAGATGTCCTCTCTGCAAATTCTTCCCTCCAACACATCTTCTCAGCAAAAAGTTCCCTCCCAAATAGCAAGTACTTTTCCCCAAGACACTTGCTTGTAAACTTTTCTCAAAAATAACATTCTGAGAGATATTATTATCATATCAGTAAAAAAATTTTCCCCGAGACCTTTCAGCAAAAAATTACCTCCAAAAATACCCTTCCAGCAAAAGCTTTCCTACAACCCATGATGCTGGCTAAGCTTTCTCCCAAAGACACTTCCTAGCCATCATTTTCCCCCAAGACAACATTCTGAGAGAGATTATTATCATATTAGTAAAAAAATACCCCCAAGACATTCTCCCTGCAAATTCTTCCCTCCAAGACACCCTCCCAGCAAAAACTTCCCACTAGGACATGATGCTGGCAAATACTTTCCCCCAAGACACTTCCTAGCTATAATTTCCCCCTAGATAACACCCTGATTGAGACTATCATCATATTAGAGAAAAATTCCCCCAAGACATTCTCCCAGAAAATTCTTCCCCCAAAACACTCTCCCAGCAAAAGCCTTATTCCAAAATGCCCTTCCAGCAAAAATTTCCCTTCAAGATACCCTCCTAGCAAAAGCCTTCTTCCAAGACACCCTACCAGCAAAAACCTCCCTCCAAGACACCCTCCCAGCAAAAGCCTTCTTCGTAACATTCTCCCAGCAAGACAATAAGTTTAGAATAAGTCGTACTGTGACTTGCAAATAAAACAAGTAGTTTTAATTCCGAAAAAATTCACGTTGAAAACAAAACTTTATGCGTTTTCTTTTTCCTTTTCTCCTTAACATCTTGCTTATAAAAATGACGGAGAATGAATAATTGGGTTAAAAAAAGAAGAAAAAAATCATTGAAAATATAAAAAAAACATCTCTAATATCATGCAGTCTGTTTTATATTTTCAAGTACAACCCACTTAACGGGAATAATAATAATAATAATAATAGAAGAAGAAGAAGAAGAAGAAGAAGAAGAAGAAGAAGAAGAAGAAGAAGAAGAAGAAGAAGAAGAAGAAGAAGAAACACTCATTGTCAACTAAATTGTTGTGAAATACATTTTCACGCCAAAAATATTTAATTATTTCCCGCTGAAAAATCCGGTGAGGTTTTTTTTTTCTTTTTTTTTTTAACAAGTATATGATAATGTCGAGAACACAACGAGATAAGTTCATTTTAAAAAAAAACAACAATTCAATTAATAAGTTTAATGGTAAACTCCTGAGTAGACTAGTTCATATAATTCGGTAGTAATATCTCATTGACTGAAAGCGATATCACCATACTCATAGATAAAGTATAGACTGCTATTGACAGATTATCGACCATATGAAAATCTGATCTCCTTGATAAACTAAAACAGGAGTTTTTTTTCAAGCTTTAGCCGTGTCTGTACTATTGTATGGCTGCTCTACTTGGACTCTAACGTAACACTCGGCGTGCTACTTTGAGCAAATGCTGGAAGGAGCACCCGACAAAACAGCAGTTGTACGGCCACTTACTGCTCATCTCAGAAATCGTCCGAGTTAGACGAGCAAGAAATGTTGGGAACGGCTGGCGATGTGAGGACAAACTCATGTGCGACGTTCTCCAGTGGACTCCTACATATGGACACACCAGTGTGGGTTTACCAGAAAAATATTTGAATCCATAAGCTCTCTGCGGACATTGGGTGCCGTCTAGAGGACCTACTAAGAACGATGGCCTATTGGGGCAGATGGCGAAAGAGAATCAAAGAACTCCGTGATGCCAGCACTCTTTGATGTTAATGATGATGATGACAATGATGATGATTTTCATGTATTTCACTCGGCACAAATATATGTTCGTATTAGGGCGAAAAGTGACCTGGAATGGAATTTACCTTTTGCCCTTCGTTCGCCGCTCGGCAGGCAAACATGGAAATTGCTTTTCTGATAAGGAAAATATTCAGCATGTTTTAATAGCATGTTATTCACTTATTTATTCATTTTTTTTTAAATTCATTATGTTTACTGGACAAACATCGAATATGTAACCACACTCTATACTACTGATTTGAAAATATGGTGAGGATTCATTTCTGGAGATCTGGGGAATGTGGAGTACTCCCTTTCATTGTTATTATTCCCTGGTCCTCTGTGACCCGGAGTGTTAGTACCTGTCAGGGTCCCATCCATGGGTCAAAGAGAATTAATGTCCTGGGTATGACACTAAACTGCATCCGATAGTGAAGCTCAAGTCCAGGAACTTTGGGGAATGTGGAGTACCCCTTTCATTGCTATTAGTCCTAGTTTCACTCTAGCCCGGAATGGTAGTACCTGTTAGTGTAACATACTCATGATACGGATATGTGAAACGTACATAGAATGTTCATAACATATATACATAGAACATAGGAATCCCGAAACACGAAAAACACTTACGACTTCTTAGTTCAGGTACGAAACGTTTTATTACCTTTGAGTTAAAAGGTTTTTCGACATGAGGAGAGAAATACCATCTTTCTATACTGACTTTTCTATCTCCCCCAAACCACGTGTGCACCCGCCACAAGGCCACTGGTCTGGCTTCGGTGAGCAAGCAAAAGTCAACCTTCTTCTTCCGAGCCAGGAACTCAATTCTGACTTTTCTCAAATACCCCCAAATCCTCCGCGCGCGCTTCCGGGGCATGACGTCATTCACATCCCCAAGTCATATTTCTATCTGGGATTTTTATTTTGACATCTGTGAACGACACATCCTCCCCACGCGCGCGTCAATACCTGTACTCAAGTTTGCACCTAACTAACCCATGCATTGAGCCGAAAGGTTCTCAGGCTAACTAAACCCAAAGGCAAGATATATAAAACGAAATCCCTCGGCCATTATATTGCATTAGGGTCCCGTCTATGGGTGAAATGACACTATTTAAAATTAGTCGTATTCGATTGGACTATGGATTAAAAAAAAAAACTACACAAAAACTGTAAATATGAACGTACCGTGAACGTGATTCCCTAACCTAGTGGCGTAAAATAGCTCCAGACGGGCTGACATGCCGTTGAAATCATTCAATCAAATTAATTGTAAGTTTTAATTAATCATCTCGTTATTCTAGATTTTGTAAAAAATAGACCATAATGATTCAACGTGAATCGGGAAGTTTACACTTGTGAAAAACATGTTTAAAAGAATAGTGTTCAAATTTTGGATTATCAATTATTTTTGAAATTCTACGACCGAAATAATGGGATTATTAACCGCGTCTTTATTTTTTATTGATCAATTTTTTTTCTTCCTCATTGGAAGATTAAGAGTCTAAGTTCCATTGAAAAGTTCACTTCATTAAACAAGATGTGGAGGTGCCTGTGGTATAATGGTTATCGTCGTAGGAAATGGACACGGCAACACGAGTTCAAATTCAGGACGAGACTGATTGCGTTTCACATAGCACTAATACCCTTGGGAAAGGTATGAATCCAATTATTCTCCCTCCAGCTATGGGTATATAGTAGGGCAGACTGAGTTCTTCAGCCTTGATGAGGCAACTAGCCTAGGAGAAAGAAAACTCTGAATTCAAACCTTTTAAACTCCGCTTAAAAATTGACCTTGTGTCATATCCTGCCCGAGCGGAGGGGTTGGTAAATATGATTAAATAAGATGTTAAGCCTTGTCACCGTGCGTTAATTTCATAGAATAAGAAAAAAGATCGTACACGGCCAAAATTAATTCATGTTTACAAAATAAAATTACAAACTCTTTGTTTGATACACTTTAACGGCATGTCAACTCGTCTCGGGTTATTTTTTTATTTTTTTGGCTAAGAGGTTAGGGAATCGTGTACATTGTACGTTCGTATTTACAACTTTTGTGTTGTTAATTCTTGAGAGGATTTTCACACGGTCCTACCGAATACGAAGATCTATATGACCTGTAGATGGGGATGCTAAAAGTTACTACCAGTTCGGGTCAGAGTGGACCTGGGATTAATAGCAATGAATAGGTACTCTACACTCCCCCAGATCTCTAGAACTGGAGCCTCGATATCAGATGTTGTTTAGTGTCATATCCTGGATACCACTGTTTTGGTGGGTGGGGTCTTACACTTCTGCAGGGGATACAGCTAACATATTCTAAACCTCACCGACTAAAGAAATAGAAAAGTGAATCTTCCACTAAATAATTTTGACTACATTTTAACTAGCTTTACAAATTCAAATTATCCAGAGTAAATTAATCGATTAAACTTGTGCAATTTATTTGTCTGCTTATTTAGTAAGTTTAATAATTTTTTGTTTGTTTACTTTAGTGGGCGTGGGGGTAATTTGAGAAAGACTATCTTGTTTATAGTTAGCGTTGTCAAATCTTGTTTGATTTGATTTCTTTCGTTTCTTTGCACATCAACCTTCGTGGGTTATTTAAAGCCAAAGCTATCCTTGTAAATCGTTGGATTGCGGTGTCGAATTAATGGGTTTGAACTCCAGTCGTGCTAATACGTTCACCTTCGTATTAATACCCTTGGCAAAGATATAAATCCCTTTACCCCACAAGGATAGCTTTGGCTTTAAATAACCCACGAAGGGACTTCTCTCCCCTCAAATCTTGTGAGTTGCGTTTCTTGAAAACATTGCGAAATACAATTCCCAACGAAACCTGTTCTTTCTTTCTTTCACCTCATAGAATCCAAACCAACTGCAATGGTTTGGTTTGGTTTGGTATAATTTGGTTTGGTATGGTTTGGTTTTATGGCATATCAACCATTGTAGATTATTTAATGACAAATCCCTTTTATACATATTAAATATATATGATTTGGTTTGGTTGGGTTTCATGACATTAACCATTGTAGGCTATTTAATGACAAATCCTTTTTATACATATATATTAAGTATATTGGATTTGGTTTGGTTTGGTTTGGTTTGGTTTTATGGCATATCCACCATTGTAGGTTGTTTAATGCCAAATCCTCTTTATGCATATATATCAAATATATGGGATTTGGTTTGGTTTGGTTTGGTTTGGTTTTATGGCATATCAACCATTGTTGATTATTTAATGCCAAATCCATTTTTATTCATATAAACAGTTCTATTTCAAACTATTCAGTTTAGTATAAGTACGCAGTTTAAATGTCAAAAATTGTTCTATTTTAAACAATTCAGTCTTGTATAAGTACAGTTTAAATACCAAACACTTCTATTTGACCCACTGATTGGACCTTATCAGGTGATACCACTCCAGGCCGAAGTGGATCGGGGAGCGATAGCAATAAAGGGGTACTCTGCATTCCCCAAAGCTCCAGCATTACTGGAGACTCATCATCAGATGTCATATCCAGGACACTCATTGGGTAAGGGTCTTACCCGTCTGCATAGATGCCATCGGCGTATTCTGGGCCACAACAGCTATGAATTCGTTTGTGGGGATTTCATCCCTAGCCAACCGGATAGTTCTCTTACTTGACGCTTGGTAATACTAAGGTGAGTGACAAATAATACAACTAATGACCACTAGGAGATATAGCAAAGTTAGCATATTAAAGAAGAAAGCACCAAATTTAAATTTCTCTTTTCAGCCTCGGCTACTAAAAAGCATTCACGTGAATTTGTTCCTGTTCACACAGACAGGGTTTTACCCCTCAACAGCCTGGTATCGCATTGCACAGGACTGTATTTCTCAAACATGTACGTCTTCATTTAACACAAAGAGACACTATGTTTAAAGAAAAGACTCTGTTAAACGCACATAGGAATTTTCTCTCCATATCTTTCTGGGGCAGTGGAATACACCCTCTGCCGATGTGTGGGACACCCCTCAACGAGTGTCATGATTATGACAATAAAAGGCATCAGATGATGAAGCTCAAGTCCTGAAACCTTCGTGAATGTGGATTACTCCTTCATTATCCTTACTCCCAGGTTCAAACTCCAGTTACGCTAGTACGTTCACTTTCGGCCAAATACTCATGGGAAAAGTTTGAAACCCCTTATCCTCCCAGTTATGAGTTAAATAGCATCACTATTGGCTTTGTGGGTAGAGAGTTCGTCAACGGTCCGGGAGACCTGGGTTCAATCCCATGTTGCGTCATGCCAAAGACTTTTAAAATGGTACATGATATCTCCTTGCTTAACACTAAGCAATATAAGATACGTATCAAGGGTAAAGTGGAGCAATCCAGGGAAAGGAGTTGCGCCCTCCACCACATCTCAGTGTAGTAGCTATTGAAAAGGGAGCCTTCTGGTCACCCTCGACTACGGTCGCCAACTTTACTTACTGCGGTTCTTTTAGAATGATGTCTGTGGCATTAAACGACCTACAAAGGTTGATATGCCATTAAACAAAGAAAGAAAAGGAAATATGAAGCCATGATATATTTCTTCTACTACAAGTGTCCTAATTGTTTGTTTGTTTGTTTGTTTGTTTGTTTGTGTTTTGTTTTTTTCCTTACAGGACGTAAGCAGTGAGTTATGGTTCTCGGATACGACTAAGATACTAAGACAAACAACAGTTATCGATATTAAAGGCCCCGCTCACTGCACATTGGCAGAAAAGATACTCAAACTTTTTAAACGCCAGAACATTTTGTTCTCTTCATTTTCTTCCGTTCATAAACACTATTTGTTTTTTTTTGGGGGGGGTGTTTTTCTGTGTGTGTGTGTGTGTGTGTGTGTGTGTGTGTGTGTGTGTGTGTGTGTGTGTGTGTGTGTGTGTGTGTGTTTGTTTTTTCAAACTAAATGCTGTGCACACCATTTGTTAACTCAGATTATTGAACGCGTTTTTTCAAAAAGAAATGTAGGAAGAGAAAAAGAGAAAGAAGAGAGAAGAGGGAGGGGAAAAGAAAGAAGGGAAACAGAAGGTAGAGAAAAAGAAAGAAAAAGGAGATACAGAAGGGAGAGATATAGAGAAAGAAAGAAAGAAAGAAAGAAAGAAAGAAAGAAAGAAAGAAAGAAAGAAAGAAAGAAAGAAAAAGAGAGTTTGTAAGAGGAGAGACCGAAGGGAGAGAAAAAGAGAATGCGAGAAAGAGGAGAGAAAAAAAGAAGAGAGACAGAAGAGAGAGAAAAAGAGGAGAGAGAAAAAGAGGAGAGACAGAAGAGAGAGGAAAAGAGAGAGTGAGTGGTGTGGGGATGGAGAAAGATTTGTTTAATTATTTATGCTTAATTCATTCATAATTATGATTGGGTCAGTTTGTGCTTGAAATATTTCAAGTGGAATGAAATCCATTAAAAGAATTTATAAAAGATGTCTTAATTTTTTCTGTAAAATAAAAATTAAATTGCTTCCCGTCGTGACGTCAATATATGTAAGTTGAACAAAACGAGATTCTTATTCACACATCGCACACACACACACACACGCACACACACACACACACACACACACACACACACACACACACACACATATATATACATGAGAGAGAGAGAGAGAGAGATAATCACACTGATACATACATACATACGGAGGCACATACACACATACGCGTATACATATATGGAGACAATCAAATTGATACACGCATACATATACATACACACGCAAACACACCCATGCTGGCACATACAAGCACCCCCAGTATATATATATATATATATATATATATATATATATATATATAATCGCATTTCTCCACTATAATCGACCTTCAGGTCATTGAGCTTGTGTTGAGTCCTGTCTGTTAGGAGGCAATGACAAATATATATATATATATATATATATATATATATATATATATATATATATAATATCGCATTGTTACATACAGACACGCACATTCGTATACCAGTATACACCCTAACGTACGCAGGCAAGTACACACATACATACATACACACACACACACACACACACGCACACACACACACACACACACATATATATATATATATATATATATATATATATAAGTCATCCACAGACAGATATGTTTCGTTCTATCAGAACTCATCAGTGTGGCTAGTTATACTAGCTTCCCGTAGCTGGGATCGAAACCCGGTTGACTCAAACGCCAATCCAAACTTCTACCCCTCAGATATATATATATATATATATATATATATATATATATATATATATATATATGTGTGTGTGTGTGTGTGTGTGTGTGTGTGTGTGTGTGTGTGTGTGTGTGTGTAGAGAGAGAGAGAGAGAGAGAGACATACATAAATGCATACAGGTACACATACTGACAAACACAAACATACGCACGTGTGCATATATATATAGACAATCGCATTGATACATACAGTCACGCACACACTTCGACGCATACATTTCCACACACAAACGTACACATGCTAGAGCATACACATACGCGCATGCATACATATACGCACACACGTATATGTATATACGTAAAAACGTACGCATAGTGGTGCACACGCATACGCATACATCCATTTAGACAGTCACATTGATACATTCAGACATGCACACACGTCTACGCATACACATACATACACAAATGTACGCTTGCCCAGTCGGGTGTGGGTACCGTAGAATACACCAACTGCACCTCTGCAGAGGGGTAAGACTCCCCCTCAATGAAAGTCCCGGATATGACACTGAACAATCTGATGGTGAGGCTCCAATAATGCTGGAGCTTTGGAGAATGCGGAGTACCCCTTTCATTGTCATCGCTCCTAGGTCCACTCTGGCCTGGAGTGGCTGCACCAGAAAGGGTCCTATCTATAGGCCAAATAGAACTAAACTGTGTTTTTATGCGAAACTGAATTGTTGAAAAAAGAACTATTTTTGACATTGAAACTGTACTTATGCTAAACTGAACCGTTTGAAATAGAACTGTCTGAACTTTTGCTAAACTGAATTGCTTGAAATAGAACTGTTTTTACATTTTACTGAGTGTAAACATAAACTGTATTTATGCTATACTGAATTGTTTGAAATAGAACTATTTATATGTATAAATAAAGGCACTTTAACAGTGGTCGAGTTTTCTTCCTTTTACATTATATATATGTGTGGTCATCCACAGACAGACTCTTTCATTGTATCACCACTCATCATTGTGGCTAGACACGCGATATGTTTCAAGCTGGGATTGAAACCCGACTAACTTTACGTCAGTCTACCGGACATTGGCCTAGCAGTTAGAGTGTTCGCCAATCGCTCGGGAGACCTGGGTTCGTTCCCAGGTCGAGTCGTACCAAAGACTCAAAAAATGGTACTTGATGCCTCCTTGCTTAACACTCAGCATTATAAGGTATGGATCAAGGGTAAAGTGGAGCAATCCAGGGAAAGGAGTTGCGCCCTCCCCTACACATTGGTGTAGTAAGCTATCGATAAGGGAGCCTTCGGGTCACCCTCGACTATGGTCGCCAACTTTACTTATATGTATAAAATTGATTTGGCATTAAATAACCTAAAATGGTTGATATGCCGTAAAATCAAAGCAAACCAAAGAAATGTACACATACTGTTAGACAAACACACACGCACACAGTTACACGCACATGCGTACACGAAAACATAAGCATACATGTATACACATACACAGAATCATATACATACATACACACCTGTATGCACTCACAAACATTTGAATACATACGCATATATACTTTTTGACAATTACATTGATGCATATAAATACGTATATGTATACGTATATACGAATAAATGTACACATACTGTTGTTCACACACACACACACACACAAACACACACACAAATATAATCATACACACAAACTTTTGCCCTTTACATTCAGAATACTTTTACGAACCAAATTTCAGATATCTGAAAACTATGAATGAATAATAGCATAACTGTTTGGGAATTTATACTACCGTAGAATGACGGGAGTCAAATGAAAAAACAAATTTGGCTGAGGGTAGGGTCCACTTTGGTAGGGGGATGCTATGTTCTTGCTAGTCAGTGTACAATAAAAACAAAATGAAAGTTCTTTTAACGAGCAACAAAGAAACCTCTGAAAGAACTAAAGTGCTCTTCGGCAAATAATGAGTTATCTTATAGAACAGTAAAGCTTTTTTTGTGACAGACACAGATAATTTCTAGCGTATAGAGAATGTCAGTTTAAACAACAAATACATCAAATAATACAAGTTACTCTTTTTCATTATTTTGAATTAAATGGAAAATAAAAGATTCTAAGTCAGAAGTGGCATTTGCTTCCCGGGAAGGCAAGTCTGCTTGAAGGTGGCCACCAGAAGTTATCTCGTTAGTCGTCAAATAGAAAGTTTTTAAATGGAAGAATTGGGTTCTGATGTTGGAGTATCACTTGCTGTTACTGACGAGACAGTCTTCAGGGATATTTCTTTTTTTAAAAAAAACTCAGGAGTTGGTCAGTACCACTAAAACTATCCGAAGATAGCTGATATCGGTCCAAGAATGGCAATGAAATGCGAATTTGTTTTATGGGAACCGAAACTCTACTTTTTTTTGTATAGAAATTATAAGGGCTGTATCTATTTCTTGAATACGACTTTAACTTTTTATCAGCCCGCTCAAAAAATCGCACGTGGACGTTAAAAATTGGCGTAAAAAATGGTTGATTTATTAACGATGAAATTATCCCTGATGTTTTCTCTCTTATTTGTATTTAAATACATTGTATTTATTTTCAATTTTTATACATTTCTAATTTTTATACATTTATGTATTTACTATTAATTTCTATTACCAGGCCATTATCATAATGAGTAGAGTGTTCACCAATGCTCCGGGAGACCGAGGTTCAATCCCAAGTCGAGTCATACCAAATACTAAAAAAAAATGGTACTTGCTTAACACTCAGCATTATAAGGTATGGATCAAGGGTAAAGTGGAGCAAACAAGGGTATTGAGTAACGCCCTCCCCTACATATCGGTGTAGTAGCTACTGAAAAGGGAGCCTTCGGGTTACCCTCGACTGAGGTCGCCAACTTTACTTATATATCATTTATATTTATCATTTATTTATTTATTTTCAATTTTTATACATTTTCGATTTTTATACATTTTTTTCAATACATTGTATTTATTTTCAATTTTTCTAGTTAAACGGTTCACAGATACATAAATATAAATATATGAATAATTCCATCATTGAACATAATTAGATTTCAATAAAATGTGTATTTGAATACTATTATGGCTTATCATAGGTTCGTGGTAGGGACATGCTACCCGAGTATCTATCCTGATGTTGATGACCTAAAGTTACAACTGGTATATATATATATATATATATATATATATATATATATATATATATATATATGAGAGAGAGAGAGAGAGAGAGAGAGAGAGAGAGAGAGAGAGAGATATACTACACACACACGCATACACACGCATACACATACACACTCTACACACACATGCACAAAATCTTGTTAGTGGGGTGTTTCTTTAAAAAAAACACGGGAGTTGGTCCGTGCCTCTAAAACTATCCAAGAGTAGCAGATATAGGTCTAAGGAAAGAGACAAACAGCGGATATGTTTTATGTGAACAGAAACTGAGCATTTTATTTTTTTGTAAAGAAATTGTAGGTGTACTTATTCTTACACTGCTACATTGTTCAACTTTTCTGAACGAAAAAGAAATCGCAAATTGACGTTAAAAATTGCCGAAAAAAAAAGTGTTGATTAATTCAAGATGATAGGATTCATTATGGTGTGTCTCTAAGTTGTATACATTGTATTTATTTTCAATTTTTCTAGTTGAATGGTTCACATATAAATAAATGGTATGATCTATTATTTAACATTTTTAGGTTACAATAAATGGTTGGTTGGTTTTTTATGGCATATCAACCATTGTAGGTTATTTACCGCCAAATCCATTTTTATGAAAATTGTTCTATTTTAAACAATTCAGTTTAACATAAGTACGCTGTTTGAATGTGAAAAACATTTCTATTTCAAGCTATACAGTTAAGTCAAGCAGTTCTATAGTTAAATGTCAAAACAGTTCTATATTGAACAATTCAATTTTGTGTTAGTACAGTTTCAATGTCAAAAAACTGTTCCATTTCTAATAATTCAGTTTAGCATAAGCGCGCAGTTTAAATGTAAGTACGGTTTAATTGTTAAAAACATTTCTATTTCAAGCTATTCAGTTTAGTCAAACAATTCAGTTTAGTATAAATATACCGTTAGTTCTATTTAACCATATTTACCAACCTCTCTGTTCGGGCAGGTTATGACACAAGGTCAATTTTTAAGCGGAGTTTAACACGTTTGAATTCAGAGTTTTCCTTCTCCTAGACTAGTTGCCTCACCAAGGCTGAAGAACAAAGTCTGTCCTACTATTTACCCATTGCTGGAGGGAGAATAATTGGGTTCATACATTTCCCAAGGGTATTAGTGCTATGTGAAATGCAATCAGTCTTGTCCAGGATTTGAACTCATGTCGCCGTGTCCATTCCCAACGACGATAACCATTACACCATGGGCACATCTTTTTAACCCATAGATAGGGCCTTATCAGGTGCTACCACGCCGGGCCAGAGTGGACCTGGGAGCAATGGTAATGGAAGGGTGCTCAGCATTCCCCAAAGCCCCAGCATTACTGGAACCTCACCATCAGATTCTTTAGTGTCATATATAGGACACTCATTGGGGAGGGGTCTTACCCCTCTGCAGATGTGCATTCAGTGTATTCTACAGCCCCAGCCGACAGGGCAAGGGTTACAATAAATTTTGTATTTTTATATAACTACAACTTTATAAAAACTGACTTTCAGTTAAGTGAGGGTCCTGTTCAATGCCAAATCTAAGCTTATGGATTATTGATATTGTCTTATTTTACTCACAACATTTAATGACATAACAGCTTTGGAGGGTAATCTAATGCCAAAGCCATCCTTGCGGAAGACCGGTAGTGGTACCATTAACCCATTGCTACGGATGGATAAGGGCATTTATACCTATCAGGGTATTTGAAGCAAACAATTTTTAAGGCTAGCTTCCTTCTAGTCACAAGCAGAAATCTCGGACGCACCAGTAGAGTCTGTCTCTTTCACTGGCAAGTCCAATTGGTCATCAAAATAAAAAAAAAAATAATAAAACAAGTCCGACTATAAGTCTCTCTCCACTCGCAAGCTCGATTGGTGATCTTCGCAACAAAAGAAAGTCCGACCGTAAGTCTCTTCTCGTCGCAACACGAGAACTTTTATTTCCTTGAGAAATACAAGGAAGGCACAAGGCCTTAAGTTTTTGAAGGGAGGGGAGGGAGTGGTCTTGCATTTGCTATGTAATCTAAGGGAACCTAGCTAGCCACATTCGCCGACCCATTCAACAATACAATATATAATCACTCATCCATCACCATGCGCGCAGTAACCACCAAAATACTACATTTGATCTATCTACTTAAAACCCCGAAAGTTATGTATGAATTTATTTACAATTTGTGATTTATTTATAATGAATGTATATGATGGGGATGAGAGGAAAAACCCCGAAATATATACAAAGCGAAAACCAAGGAAAAAATCCCGCGTTAGGTTGCCCTCCCATCGCCACGTCTATGAAAAAAATGGAGGCCGACTGTTTTCCGGTGTCCGAAAACAAGCCGGACCTACCCTTGGTGGGACGGGGACCCTAGTCTAACGGGGTAAAGAAATACAGGGTTGGGTACGGTGTGGGTAGTTTATATTGCCGGGAATGTGAATTATATACATATGAACTTTGGAGATCTTCAATAAAGCGGACTGGGATAGTCGCAACACGAGAGCTCCAAGCTACGCTAACGCTGTGTTTTTATCTCTGTCTAGACGGGCCAAAATTTGCATGAGAGCGTCTCTACGTTCTACAAATCGCACCCTCACCTCAGGAATGCTTCCTTAGTTCACATGCGAAGGGCGCCCCTGGTGGTGTAATGGTTAATCGGCCTTCGGGCTTTTGACCTTGTGTCAAGTCGTGTCTGGTGGGAGGCAGTGACAAATACCGCCCCTGGTGGTGTAATGGTTGGCAAGCTCGACTAGCAAACCTACACGAGTGAGTTCGAGTCTCATTGGGTGCCCCTTTCATATGGCCTTGTGCCACATCTAAGCAGAAAGCTTAGTAAAATTTCCTTAGTTCACATGCGAAGGGTACCTCTGGTGGTGTAACGGTTAGCAAGCTAGACTAGCGAACCTACACGAGTGAGTTCGAGTCTCATTGGGTGCCCCATTCATTCGGCCTTGAGCCACATCGAAGCAAAGAGCTTCGTAAATTACTTAGTTCACATGCGAAGGGCACCTCTGGTGGTGTAACGGTTAGCAAGCTAGACTAACGAACCTACACGAGTGTGTTCGAGTCTCATTGGATGCCCCATTCATTCGGCCTTGTGCCACAGCATAAGTACAGTTTCTTGTTTACACACACTCATTTGTTTGAATACAGTTTTTTTATTCATACGCAGCAAAAGGCAGTTCTATTTCAAACAATTCAGTTTAGCCAGTCAATAAAATTAGATGATTCAAAGTATTACTATGTATCACTAACAATTCAACTAAAAATCAGTCATTTGTTTACACACAGTTAATTGATCAAACAGTTCTATTTTAAACAATTCAGTTTTAATGTCAAACAGTTCTATTTGACCCATAGATAGGACCATATCAGGTGTTGCCGTTCTGAGTCAGAGTGGAGCAGGGAGCAATGGCAATGAAAGAGGTACACCATATTCCCCAAAGTTCTAGCATTACTGAAGCCTCACCATCAGATTATTTAGTGTCATATCCAGGTCATTCGTTGGGGGAATCTTACCCCTCTGCAGAGATGCAATCGGTGTATTCTGCAGCCCCAGCCGACAAGGCTACAGGATACTCGTTGGGGGAATCTTAGCCCTCTGCAGAGATGCAGTTGGTGTATTCTGCAACCCCAGAAATATATGAAATAAAGAAATAGCCAACACCCTGTCGGTGGGGCTTAGAATACAAAGCCTATATCCCAAACAGAGGAGTAAGACCCCACTGAAAAGATTTATCCTGGGTATGACACTATGCTCCGTTTGAGTCCCCGTGGCTTTGTGGGTAACGTGCTAGACTGTGACATTATAGTGAGCGAGTTCGAAATCCTGTCACGCTTCTGCGTTCACTTTTGGACAAATACCCTTGGGAAAGATACGAACACTTTATTCCCCCTACTATGGGTTAAATAGTACCACTACTAGTGTTCTACAAGAAAGGTTTTAGGGATACCCACGAAAGGTATGAATCCAATTATTCTCCCACCAAGTATGGGTAAATAGTAGGGCAGACTAGGTTCTTCAGCCTTGGTGAGGCAACTAGTCTAGAAGGAAAACTCTGAATTCAAACCTGTTAAACTCCGCTTAAAAATTGACCTTGTGTCATATCCTCCTCGAGCGGATGGGTTGGGTAAATATGATAAGTTACCTACGAAAGTTGATATGCCATTAAGGAATTTATTAAACGCCTCGATAAGGCAGAAATATTAGTGCTTTTTTTTTTTTTACAACATTCTGGCCATTGTAATTTTCGGCTTTATACAAGATTAA
Source organism: Sepioteuthis lessoniana (assembly GCA_963585895.1). Lineage (NCBI taxonomy): Eukaryota > Metazoa > Mollusca > Cephalopoda > Myopsida > Loliginidae > Sepioteuthis > Sepioteuthis lessoniana. Next base: position 96,701 of record CAUZXS010001226.1, on the reverse strand, counting down.
TGTTTGATTTCATTTCTATCACTTAGAATATTCGCACGATATACGCATAACGTTTCGGCCGATGTATCCTTCGGCTTTCTTCAGGTGTTTCATGTCAAACTCGGGAGCCTACACAGAACCTCGAACTGAACCTTTCATTTTATCCACAGAGGTTAGTCGAGGGTGAGTAGAAGGCTTCCTTTTCAATAGCTACAACACCGAGGTGTAGGGGAGGGCGCTTCTCCTTTCGCTGGATTGCTCCACTTTACCCTTAATACGTACCTTATATCGCTGAGTGTTAAGCAAGGAGATATCAAGTACCATATTTAAATTCTTTGGTATGACGCGACCTGGGATTGAACCCAGGTCTCCCGGACCACTGGCGAACACTCTACTCACTAGAACAATGAGCGAGATAGTTTCGTTAACCATGACCGGGTACAAATGTTAAGCTATAATAAATATTCCTTTTCATATACCTATAGCTGGGATTGAACCTGCCACCTCAAGATAATGTCATTCATAAGCACATTTCAATCAACCGGTTTAATCACAGCGCCATATGTTCATTTCGTTTGTTTTGTTTTTTTTTTGGGGGGGGGTTTAACGGCATATCAATTTTCATGAGTTATTTAATGCGAAAGCTATCTTTGCAGAAGATCAGTGGTAGTACTATTTAACCCCTAGTTAGAATAATAAACGAATTCATACCTTTCAAAAAGGTATTAGTCCAAAAGTGAGTGCAATAGCATGACTGGAATTGGAGCTCGCTTACTACGATGTCACAGTCTGGCATGTTACCCTCTATACCAGAGAAACTCAGCCGTAGTTTAGTGTCATACACAGGAAACCCTTTTCTGGTTGAAATCTTACCCCTCTGCTGGGATTACCGTTAGTGAATTCCCGACAGGGTGTGGACTATATCTTTTTTTTTCATCTTTCAAGCATTTTGTGGCCCAGTCAGTTGGGGCTGCAGAATACACTGACGGCATCTCTGCCAAGGGGTAAAACTCTCCCAAGGAGTGTCCTGGATATAACACTAAACTATCTGATGGTGAGGCTCCAGTAATGCTGGAGCTTTGAGGAATGAAGAGTACCTCTTTATTGAATCGCTCCCAGGTCCATTCTGGCCCGGAATGGTAGCACTTGATAGGGCCCTATCTATGGGTTAAATAGAACTAAACAATGTATTTATGCTAAACTGAATTGTTTGAAATTGAACTGTGTTTACGTTTAACTGTGTGTAAACAAAAATCTTTATTATGCTAAACTGAAATGTTTGAAATAGAACTGTTCATATGTATAGAAATGGATTTGGCATTACAACCAACAATGGTTGATATGCCGTAAAACCAAACCAAACCAAATTCAAGCATTTTGATTTGGTTTCTTTGTTTAATGGTATACCAACCTTCGTGGATTATTTGATGCCAAAGACTTACTTGTCAGTGAACGCAGTAGCACTACAGGAGTTTAAACTCGCTTACTACGATGTCTGAAATATTCAGCGTACATTTTTAAATCTAAAAACCTCCTCACCAGGCCTAGTACGTAAATGATCATATGGGGACTTTTAATTTATAAAGAAAGGAGACTAAACTGAAAACATACCACTATTTAAAGACGCTACGAAAAATGCAAAAGGTACATAATCGAAAAAGCAGACAAATGGTATTAGATTCCAAGTTACCACTAACATATGAATCCAACAATTCTCCATCCAGCTACGGGTAAGTAGTAGGGCAGACTAAACTCTTTGGTATGGTAGGAGGAAAACTCTGAATTAAAACCTGCTAAACCCCGTTTAAAAATGACTTTGTGTAACATCCAGAGGTATTGGGTACAAGTGAATATTAGTTATTTGGTTATGTCGATATTAACAAAAATTATCATTTTACATCTCCGGTTCATAGTGGGCCTGAGAGTGATGGAAAAAAGTAGCAACTCCACCCTCTTCGAAGACCCATAACAGATGCAGTAAAAGTAGATTTTAAAAGTAATTCTATTTAACCAACAGCTGGGCTGGTCATGATATTAATTAGTGTTGAAAAGCATAAATACGTTGTTCCAAAAGGTAGCGGCATTTTGATCGTCATTTGAGACAATGGATTCTCAGAAGACAAGCTAAGTCAAAATTTTGGAAGTGGTTACTGGTTCAACTGAATTTTGATAGGTAGGTACTAGTAACAAGCGCTCTGGTGTGTACTAGTAACTAGTACTTTGTTGCATCTGCAGACCCCAGCAGTTGATTTTGCAGACCCTTTTGGTCCTCAGAGCATAGTTTAAAAGCCTCTAGAGTAAAGGATTAATTAATTAATTCTACCAATCTAATTCGTATTTATTATGTTACTGAACCAAAGCATACGCAAAAAATTCAAATGACGAAATACTACGAACTATACAATCATCTAAATTGACTTTTTTTAAATTTAAAACTCGAATTTTAAAAATCTAATGATGACGTAATTACAAAGGAAAAAGCTAGGATGCTCTTATATAGATTAATTGGTCGGTTTTAACGGTATGTCAACCCGTCAAGGCTTATTTAACGCCGACAAATCAGATATTCGATTTCTTTGTCCATTTAATATTTATATTTGTGTATAGTTGTTTCTCAAGGGGTTCTTTTACACAGGGTACTATCAAATAAGAATACTTTATTAACAATTTAACCCATAGATGGGACCTGAACTATTATTACCACTCCAAGTCAGAGTGGATCTGAAAGTAATGGCAATAAAGGGGTACTCCACACTTCCCTAATTTCCAGAACTGGTGCTTTAACATCAGATGCAGTTCAGTGTCATACATTGGACACTCATTTTTTGGAGGGGAAGAACTCCCCTACAGAGGATTCACTCAGTGTATTCTAAGCCCCAACAATTTGGCTTTGTTTGACAATGATATTTACTTATCTCAGAAATTCAAACAACAAACTTTGAGTAGCCTGGGTATCACATTAAACAGCATCTAAAGAGGCTCCAGTGGGGAGCTTGGGGAGCTAGGGGATGTAGAGTAATCCTTCATTAGTATTACTCTTAGGTCCTCTCAAACCCGAAGTTGTAGTACCTGTTAGGGTCCCCTTTGTGGCTCACGGAGCTGTTCACTCATTTAATAAGGATTATTATTATTAGTTATTTGAAACCATACAACCGTTTACAAATTGTTCATATAAGATAGGAATAAGTAAAAAGTAAGTAAGTTGTCGACCTTACTCGAGGGTGACCCGAAGGCTCCCTTTTCAATAGCTACTACACCGATGTGTAGGGAAGGGCGCTACTCCTTTCCTTGGATTGCACCACTTTACCCTTGATCTGTAACTTATAATACTGAGTGTTAAGCAAGGCAGCATCAAGTACCGTTTTTGAGCCTTTCTTATGACTCGACCTGGGATTGAACCCCGGTCTCCCGGAGCATTGGCGAACACTCTACTTATTAGGCCAGTTGCCTGGTGAGATAGGAATACTTGATAAACAAAATTAGCAATGGAATACTTGAAACCTTTTAACTGGGTACAAACCAATTATAGATATCTAATAGAATTATTAGTGTTAGATAATAATACTTGAAACCATTTAACTATATGCAAACAAATGATTGATATTAAATAGAATTAATTGTATTAGATAACAATTCTTGTAATCATTTAACTGTGAGCAAATAAATAAATGTTAAATCGAATTATTAGTGTTAGGAAGCAATAATTGAAACCATTTTAACTGTGTGCAAACAAATGATTGATATTAAGTATCAATATTAAACAGAATTTTTAGAGCAAAACAACGATGCTTGAAAGGTTTTAACTGTGTGCAAACAAATGACTTCTTGCTGGTTTATAAATAAGGTCACCTACAAACTATTCGCTTACAAACCATATGTATATCGTGTGAAGTCATCTGATGAGACGGAGAGAATAACGATATTGTGCGCCGAAATAAACTTCTCGTTACAATTTGAGCCGGTTTGAGTTTTCTAATTAGATTGTATACGCTCTGTATGTGAGTTTTATTAAATAAACCTGGACGGGGAATATATAACAAAAGCCATACATCGAGCACTCCCATAGATTTATATGAAATTCTTCATATATTCTATACGCGAATAATCCACACCCATTGTCTTCGGACGCTGACTAGATATCAATAATTACCTTTGAGATGATTGAATTTCATCAAAATCATTGTTAATCGAAGTTGTCTTTCTTCTTTTCCCGGCCTGTCTGCAAGGCTAAGAATATGCTGTCTATCTAACACACAGATACAAGAAATTTTAATGCTATGTGTTTGTGGTGTAATATAGGAAACGGACGCGTCGATCCGAGTTCAAATCCTGGATGAGGCTAATTGTATTTTACATAGCGCTAATACTCTAGAGAAATGTATGAATTCAGTTATTCTCTCTTCAGCTATGTATAAATAGTAGAACAGACGTGTTCTTTAACCTTGAAATGACAACCAGCCTTGGAGAAGGAAAACTGAATTCAAACCCGTTAAATTCCGCTTAAAAGATTGACCTTGTGTTGCATTCTGTTCATAGCGGAGGGGTTAGGTAAATACATACAAATGAAAACATCATATAGCTGCATACACACACGTGCGCGTGCGCGCGCGAACACACAGGTGCACACGCACGTATACACACACGCATACACACTGACACATACGTGCGAGCACACATACATACATACACACACACATACGCACGCACAGATACACACATACGCATACGCACATACAAACGCACACATACACATATACTCACACGCGCGCGTTCGAGCGCGTGTTGCATTACAAGTAATTGTGTTAATGATGTATTTGCAACGAATGGTTTACACACGACCTCATAAAAAAACACTACAAATTATCATATGTTTATTGTTTATGTGAGAAGTCAAATATGAGCCATAAATACTCACAAATATTTCCCCTATTTACAAAATATCGCATACCGGTAAGGTTATAGGTGAACCTGAAAAAGATTCCAATACCAAAATTCTTGAGAGAGGAGAAATGGCTTACATTCATGGCTGTGGAATCGTAGTGAGCCAGTTCGATTTCTAGTCGCGTTGTTGCTAATCATCATCATCATCATCATCATCATGTCACGCTATCAGCACAGATATTTCTGACCCTCTCTCGCCACACCTCTCTATCGACCATTGCTTTCTACAGATCCTCAGGGCTACATGCCGTATCGACACAGAGCTACTGTATGTAGGTTCGAACTGGACGTCCTGTCTTTGCTCGTCCATGTGAAGGGGTCCACAGGAGTACATCACTTATGAGCACGTCCCTACTTCTCCATCAGTGTCCCGCATGTCTGGTTCGTCTAATTTGATAGTTTTCGTGATAGGTGGTAGGTGGCCGTATAGCAGCTGCTTTGTGGGGTGCTGTTTCCAGGACTAGTTCAATATTGCTCGCAGCATTCTTGTGTAATTTACGTCAAGCTTTTTCTCCATCCGTTTAGTTAGCGTCCACGTGGTGCATCCATATAACAGTATCGACACGATCGCTGCTTGGAAGAAACTGCGCTGACTTCCATATGACCGAAACCTATGAACCCCCTTATTCCCTTATTTGTTTAAAAATTATTCGACAAGAATACTTAATGCCGTAGAATTGTAAATTATTTACATTAAGAATTTCGCCAATGGTCAGGGAGATCGGGGTTCAATCCTAGGTCGAGTCATACCAAAGACTCAAAAAATAGTACTTGATGCCTCCTTGCTTAACACTCAGTATTATAAGGTACGGATCAAGGGTTAGTGGAGCAATCGAGGGAAAGTAGTTGTGCCCTCCCCTGCACTTCGGTGTAGTAGCTATCGAAAAGGGAGCCTTCGGATCCTGTTATTGTCTACATAGGATTATTATTAGTCAATTCCAACCATAATTCTGTGAGCTGAAAAGTGAATATTATCAAATAGAAATAATTACTCGAAGCCAGATAATTATTATTATTAGATGGGAATACTTATACCCATACATTGTCCAGTCCGTTGGGGCTGTAGCATAAACCGAATACATCTCTGCAGAGGGGTAAGTCCCCCTCCCGACGAGTGTCCTAGATATGACACTAAATAATCTGATAGTGAGGTTCCAGTGATGCCAGCTATGGTGAATGCAGAGTAATCCGTTCATTACCATCACTCCCAGATCCACTCTGGTCCGGAGTGGTAGCATCTGATAGGGTCCAATCTATGGGTCAAACAGAACCAAACTGCGTACTTATGCTAAACTGAATTGTTTGAAATAGAACTGATTATATGTATAAAAATGGATTTGGCACTAAATAACCTACAATGATTGATGTGCCATAAAACTAAACCTAAAATTATAGAGCTGTGTTCAAATCATTTGTATTTGATAGGAATATCTGATAATTATACGCAAAAAAAAAAACAACACTTAAAAAACAAATGTACAAAAATTTAGATATGAACGTACACTTAACGTGAATCCCTAACCTCTTGGCATAAAATAACCCTCGACAGATTGACATGGTGTTAAAATCAATCAGTCGATCAGTTAATCGAAGAAATAACCCAGAAGAATGAAAGAAGAAAAATGGAGGAAAAAACGAAAATGGATAAAAAAAAACGAGGGATGAAAAAGAAGAAACGAACGAACGAACGAACGAAGAAAAGAAAATAGAAATGAAGGAAAGAATAATGAAATTTATGAAGGAAGGAACGAACGAACGAACAAACGAACGAACGAAAAAAGGAACAAACGAACGAAAGAATGAAAGAAGAAAGGAAGGAAGGAAATAAAAAACTAACGAATGAAAGAAGGAAGAAAGGAAAGGAAAGGAAGAAAGGAAAGGAAGAAAGGAAAGAAAGAAGAAAAGAAAGAAGGAATGAATGAACGAACGAAAGAAGAAAAGAAAGAAGGGATGAAAGACGGAATGAAAGAAAGAATGAAGGAACGAACAAACGAACGTATAAATGAAGGAAGGAAAGAAAGAAAAAAAAGAAAGAATGAATGAATGAATGAATGAATGCATAAAAGAACGAATGAAAGAAGGAAAAAAAGAATGAATGAATGAATAAAAGGACGAATGAAAGAAGGAAAGAAAGAATGAATGAAGGAAGGAACAAATGAAAGAATGAAGGAACGAACGATTAAAGGAATGAATGAACGAAAGAAAGAAAGAAGGAATGAAAGAAGGAAGGATTAAAAGTATGAAAGAACGAATAAAGGAAGGAAGGAACAAATGAAAGAATGAAGGAACGAACGATTAAAGGAATGAATGAACGAAAGAAAGAAAGAAGGAATGAAAGAAGGAAGGATTAAAAGTATGAAAGAACGAATAAAGGAAGGAAGGAACAAATGAAAGAATGAAGGAACGAACGATTAAAGGAATGAATGAACGAAAGAAAGAAAGAAGGAATGAAAGAAGGAAGGATTAAAAGTATGAAAGAACGAATAAAGGAAGGAAGGAAACCAATAAAAGAAGGAAAGAAGGAATAAATCTAATGTAGTCAATGTGTCTATCTTTAATTTTATCCAGTATTCGTCTCCTTTATCTACATCGAATTGAACACAACGTCTACGTTGTCGCTTCTGTAATTCTCAATTCCACCGTTTCTTCTTCCTCGTATCTTGTCTTTTTTTTTTTTCTACCTTTCCTTATCTTCACCGCCTGAATCGCCACTCTTCTTTATTTGCCATTTAACCTACTTTTCACTAAATGCAAACGCCAACAACAACCTCTCTGTTTTATCCCTCCATTCTATCTCTATCCATCAGCTTGCAAACTACACATTCCCGCACCACCACCCCATCTCCAGAATCTACCACAGCACCCTCTAACCTTTTTCCTGTTATACAGTATACTCTTCACAGCTTCCCTTCAGATCCCCTATTTTCTCTTCCGCATCCCAACTAGCATCCCCAACACCCACAACTGTACCCGCATTATCCTCACCCATTTCTTAAGAAACAACTGGCAAATATTCTTTGGCTATTTTCTTTCCCCTACCAGCACTTGTTAAATTTTTAGCAGCCTGTTGACACACTTTAAGACTAACAACAAACACAACCCCAGAAATTTAAGAAGTATTAAAAAAGTATTTAAATTATAAATGGTAAACTACTTATAATTTAAAAATACAATAATTACCGTAAACATGTAAGGACGTGTTCCCATCCCAACGTAGATATTTACAAGTCTGGCACGGGGTTATTATATTAGAGTACTCACGAAAGTACAACTCATTTCAAACTCGTTTATTGATGGCTGTATATATATATATATATATATATATATATATATATATATATACGAAGATTGTCTATAAGGCTGACCAAGATACCGTCATGGAATGTGATCAAATGAGATTTATTTTTCATCGTAGTCCCTCTTGCGGTCCACGCACTTGCTCCATTGGTGTTGCAGTGCTCGGATTCCATTGTTCAAAACAAAGTCTTCAACAGCAGATATGACGTCACCATATGAACTTTTCAGCCCACCCTAGTACATATAAAATGTGTGCCATTAATGTGTTTGGCTTCTTTGGTAGGGATAAAGGGGGTCCATGCCTATCCTAAGAGTAATAGCTCGAAAGTAAACTAAACAGCGCGACTGGAGTTCGAACTCACTTACTGTGACGTCGCAGTCCAGCACGTTAGCCGTTACATTAATGTTTGCATACATAAACTTAGTTTTCTACTTTATCTCACTTCTTAGTACGATTGATATTGAGTAATAGCTTGAGGGCGTCATTAAGGACTCGATAATTGTGACCTTATGCCATACTTTGATGATCTTAGCAAATAAATTGTTGTTCTCTTTATTACTTACAAAACAGTATCACACACACACACACACATATATATATGCACACACACACACGCACACACACATATATATGCATGAACATACACACACACACATATGCACACACACACGCATATATATATATATATATATATATGCACACACACATACACACACACACACACACAGATATATATCTATATATATATAATTCAACTTTAAAAACACCTCAATTTCGTAAAATCCTAACAATGCACCCTTTGCGTAACGGTTATCGTCATAGAAAGTGGAAACAGCAACTCGAGTTCGAATCTTAGACGTAACTGTTTCATTTCACGCTGATATCCATAGGAAAGGCATGAATCCACGTAAATGGCAGTGCAGAATGGTTTCTTTAGCCGTAGTTAGGCAATAAGTCTAGGAAGACTCGGTATACAAACCAGCTGTACTCCGTTAAAAAATTGACCTTGTGTCACACCCTGCTCGTGACGGAGGGTCTGATTATATCACAATATACTTCAAGTGTAAAAAATAATCAGATGTAAAATGTAAGATAAGGTAATATATATATGTGTGTGCGTGTGTGTGTGTGTGTGTGTGTGTGAAGAAAATAAAAAAACAAAGTAATCCAAAAGTGATGACTTTATTATAATGGAAAGAAGTCAACGTCAAAACGTTTCCGTTTTAATAAACCTTCATCAGGACTTTAAGACGGGGAAAAAGGTGTTTTACTTTCTTTATACATATACGTGGTGCCTTCAATAAGTTTCCAGATTTTTTTGTACAGGCATTTAAAATTATCGTAGACTCTCGAAAATCCAGTATGTTATCGCTATATATCTTATGAGATGACGGACCAATTTTTATGATTTCAGCCTCAAAGAAACAGCTACAGCAGCAATTGGAATACACCCTACTAAAGCCTGATTGTCACAGCAGGTGAATTTCAAAAATGCAATCTGGGCGTGAGGACACTTTAGAACGATATGCAATAAAATTCTGTTTTAAACTTGAAAAAATGCCAAAGAAACGTATGGAATACTTCAGGCGGCTTTTCGACCATCTTGCATGAATCGAGCATCAGTTTTTGAGTGGCATAAGAGATTCAAGGAAGGCAGGGAGTCTGTGAGGGATTATGAGAGGTGTGGGAGGAGTAAAGAAGTCAATACACCAGAGTTGATTGGCCAAAGGGTTAAGGTTAGGGTTACTATGTTGAGGTTTTAAGGGAGTTCAGGAAGAGATTCCGTCATAAGAGGCCAGCACTCTTCAAATCGGGTCAGTGGCATTTCCACCAGGAAAATGCACCAGTCGACAACTCCATCCTTGTCACAGACTATTTGAGCAAGTTGGGCATCAAGACAGTTCCTCAGCCTCCCTATAGTCGAGACCTTGCTCCCTGTTTTTTTTTTGTTGTTTTTTTTTTTTTTGTTTTTTGGTTATTCCCTAAGCTCAGAGGTTGTCGTTATTAGACAATTGAGGAGATGAAAGAGGCTGTGACGAAGGTCATTGACACGCTCATACAAAAGGACTTCCAAGGGGCCTACCAGAAGTTGTTGTAACGGTACAACAAGTGCATTGCAGCCAGAGGAGATTACTTCGAAGGGGACTAGAGTTTCATGTGTGTACTATCAATAAAAGTGCCCATACGAAAAAAGTCTGGAAACTTATTTAATGATCCTCGTAGTTTTCTTTTCTCCAGTCATTTTATTTTATCAAAAAAATCCATCGTTGTTCCAGCAACACTTTTCTCAGCATCTTAAAGTCTTCATGAAGGTTTACTAAAACCGATACGTTTTAACGTTGAAATCCCATTATGATAAATTCATCCCTTTTGGATTACTTTGTTTTTCTATTTTCTTTATACTGTCGGATTCATTTCCATTGGCCTCCATGTCAATGCACACAAAACGGAACATATGTGCTATAATCAAACAGGCGACATCACCACACTAGATGGAACCCCTCTGAAACTAGTAGACAAATTCATCTACCTAGGAAGCAGCGTATCATCAACAGAAAAGGACATCAACACGCGGCTAACGAAGGCATTGACAGATATCGATAGGCTCTCGATCAAATGGAAATCAGACCTGACCGATAAAATGAAACACAATTTCTTCCTGGCAGCGGTCGTGTCGATACTGCTGTATGGATGCATTACTTGGACGCTAACTAAACGGCTGGAGAAGAAGCTAGACGGCAATTACACAAGAATGTTGCGAGCAATATTGAACAAGTCCTGGCGGCAACACCCCACAAGGCACCAACTATACGGACACCTGCCTACCATCACGAAAACTATCCAAGTTAGACGAATCAGACATGCAGGTCACTGCTGGAGAAGCAGGGACGAGCTCATAAGTGATGTACTCCTATGTACATATGGCCGGGCAAAAGCAGGACGACCAGCACGAACATACATCTAGCAGCTATGTGAGGATACAGGGTGTGGCCCTGAGGACCTGTCGGAGGCGATGAACGATAGTGAGAATTGGCGAGAGAGGGTCAGGGATATCCATGCCTGCGGCACGACATGATGATGATGATGATGATATATATATAGAGAGAGAGAGATTCAGATACGCACGCACATATATATATATGTACATGTGTGTTTTTCTTATTTGGGTATTCCCTATGAATCTTACGGGGGAAAAAAAATCTAATTGTATACATGTGACTTATACTAAAGTTGATACGTCAAAGTACGCCTATTGCTTACAGTTTCGGTTTTGGTTTTAGAACGAAAACTGCTTGCATCAATGTACACTTCTACATCTATAACAAACACATGCAACAGTGTATATTAGTCAAATAACGGATGTGTTTGTCACTTAGCAGTTATATATATATATATATAGTACCATCTTGTTTATAACACATGGACTCTGTTTTATCTTAGTTAGAGTAGACGCCACAGCCCCCTGGCTGCCAGCGCCAGGTTATCTAACAGAGTTTCGGGTTAATCCGAGGTATATATAAGAAGCGCTAGATCATCTGCGTTGTCAGCATCCGTAATGGTCTCTGCAGGATATCGTCTACTTCTTGGGGTTTTTTTGTTTTGTTTTTTTGTTTTTGTTTTTTTTTGCAATGTTCGCCAACCAGCAAACACTTACATTCATCAGCTCCATGCGGATAATGGATACTGTCAACAGGACCTGCCTTGAGCGATGACCGATAGGGAAGGATGGTGAGAGAGAGTCTAGGGAATCCGAGCTATCAATTCAACTTGATGATCATGATGATGATGATGCTAAGGATGATGATGTTGATGATGAAATATGGTTGAAATTTAACGCTAAAATTGTCTCCAGTTCCAAACCAGATCAGTCTTCATTTTATACTCTTATGACATTTCTCACAGAAGAATATTATATGATTCTTAAAATAAAAATGAAAAGATGAAAATTATAAAATATAATGATAAAGATAAAAATAAGAATAAATAAAAAAATAAATAAATAAATAATGATAAATAAATAAAACCATTAAAGAATTTTAAAAAATAAAGATAAAAATAAAAATGAAAATAATAAAAATCTAAGAATTAAAAACAGATATTATATGATTCTTAAAATAAGATAAATCTACCATACTGTTTGTTTTGTTTTGTTTTTGTTTGTTTTTTTCGGTCTCTTTGCTTAATGGCATATCTACCTTTTTGGGTTATTTAAAACCAAAACCATCTCTGGAGAAGGACAGTTGTAGTAGTGGTACTATTAAACCCATAGCTGGGATGATAAGGAGGTTCATGCCTTTCTCAAGGGTATTAGTCCGAAAGTGAACATATTAGTGTGATTAGCGTTCAAACTCACTTTCTACAATGTCGCAATCCAACAAGTTAGCCACGAAGCTACGGGAACACCCCCTTTTAACCACTGTATTGCGACATCCTAGTAACCATGTCCGAACTTAAGTCATACTTTTTCGTTCAATTTCGGACTAATATTCTTGAGAAAGGTATAAACCCCCTTATTCCACTTGCTAAGGGTTAAATAACATTACTACTGTTCTTAGACAACGATGTCTTTGTCATTAAATAACCCACGGACATTGATTTGCCAATTAAACAAAGAACTCGAAACCGCAACCTTTTGTCATTATTACTTAAGAGATAAATAATCCTTTCAAAGACAGAGACAATAAATAAAGGCCAACTTGTGCTATTAATTTTAGACGCTTGTTGAAATTACAGCCTACGTTATACTTCATCATGCAACTACTGAAAAGTTCCACTATACGTTAAAATGACCAACTAAGTTGTGTCAAGAAGCGCCTGTATTCATATATATATATATATATATATATATATATATATATATATATATATATATATATATATATATTAAATGTATGCTCATTGAGTGAATATAGATACGAAGCTTAGTTGTACACAAGATCACTCCGGAAAGGAAGATTGTGTCAGCTCAATTTTATAAATGGTTTGCCTGTCGTGAAAAACAGTAGAAAGATCTTTGCTTTCAACAGGGTTCGAGCACAGGATTTATACCTGTGTGCATTTGTACCAAAAATTATGCCTTACATATATTACGAGTGTACGAAAGAGTTGCTTTTTTGTTTTTTTGCTTTTTTTGATTCAACATTAAAAATTACAGTCAAGTCACACTGAAAAAAACTAATTTCTGCTAGATCACCTAAGTTAAGAAGCCATGAGCCTTTTCACTACTTAGATGGGGACCACTTAAACAATAGCATTTACTATAAGAAACCTGAGGTTTATGTGCCGTATCTAAGCAAATATTAATAAATAACATGAAGGGCAAGTTTACTGAAGTTAAGAAACGATGAGCCTGTTCAATATTTAAATGGGTGACCACTTAAGCAACAGCTGGCACTGTAAGCAAAGTGAGGCTAGTCAGCCATATCTAAACAAAACTTTATAATTAAAGATATATAATTAAGTTATATGATATATTACATACAGCCTGTTTTTATTAGCAAAAGTCATATGATTCTTTTTTTAATTCTAGAATAAGTATTTCCTAATATCAAGCCTTACAGAATGTTATATCCTTGCATTTATTCAATTCATATACTTGTAAAATGATTAAGTATATAAATTATTCACATAATTTTCTGAATGTCTGGTCAGATTCGTCGAGATCTAGATATTTTCTCTTGGTATGAATATAAACGAAAAAAATTCGTTATTATTTGTGAGCGAAAAAAATCAAAACAATGACCGCTAGCAAAGAGTTTCTATCTATCTATCTATCTATCTATCTATCTATCTATCTATCGTAGTCTGTTCATATCTATCTATCTATCGTAGTCTGTTCATATCTATCTATCTATCTATCTATCGTAGTCTGTTCATATCTATCTATCTATCTATCTATCTTAACCTGTTCATATCTATCTATCTATCTATCTATCAATCTATCGCAGTCTGTTCATATCTATCTATCTATCTATCTATCGTAGTCTCTTCATATCTATCTATCTATCTATCGTAGTCTGTTCATATCTATCTATCTATCTATCTTAGTCTGTTCATATCTATCTATCTATCTATCTATCTATCTATCTATCGTAGTCTGTTCATATCTATCTTTTCAAAAATAGACAAAAATGTAGGCACGCATTTATTTGTCCATATTGACATTCCATCTTTGTCTCGCAGAACAATGACTTTAAAAAATCAGTATAATAGAAAGAATTCCAAAGAATGAATAAAGTAAATAAAAACTTATAGAAAGATACTCCTAAAAAAAGATTAATCTAGGAAATATATTCTTTCACTTCAAGGATCAAATTTGACAGTGGAATATACTTATAAGTATATCTAAAAAGCAGACGACAACTTATCCGTTTTGTTTTTGTGTTGTTTTTATTTTACCTTTAAAACCGAACGACTGGTGATTTTTATGTAGCTAAAAGTGCATAAACCCAGGTGGCTTGAATTTCTACTGTTGATTCCTCACTTTTACATTGTTATTCACGATAAAATGTTTAAATTTTATATTTTTATTTTCTATATTCTAAATTTTCTATAAAATGCTATAACCTGTTTATTTAACAGCCTGTAAAGTGATTAAATAACAGATTAAAAATTTACATTTTCATTTTTATTAAAGCCAGAAAGCCAGGGTCAAGAGATTTACTGTTGTGGAAGTCTATTAGTTCTAAGAGTGGATGATTTAGTAAGATATACATTGAAACAATTGAAAATGTTTACATATAAGAAAATGTTAGGCATAGATTTGAATGAATTAATGAATTTTAAATAAATGAAAATGAAACTTTACTTCTCTTACGTAAAAATACAAAGATTGTCTTTTTTTTTAGATTAAACAAACCTCCTCATAACTTCCAGGTCCACTCTGACCCGGAGTGGTAGTGTCTGGTAGGGTTTTACCTATCGATCAAATAAAAAGTAAAGTAAAGTTAGCGACCGTAGTCGAGGGCAACCAGAAGGCTCCCTTTTCAATAGCTACTACACTGAGGTGTAGGGAGGTGTAGGGGGGAGCGCTACTCCTTTCCCTGGATTGCTCTGCTTTACCCTTGATACGTACCTTATATTGCTGAGTGTTAAGCAAGGAGGTATCAAGTACCATTTTAAAGTCTTTGGTATGACGCGACCTGGGATTGAACCCAAGTGTCCCGGACCATTGGCGGGATCTCTTTAAAAATTTGTTGTATTCGATTACACTATTTGCAACAAAAAAGGGGTGTCCTGGGTATGACACTGAACTGTATCTGGTGATGCGGCTCCCTCTCTGAAGGTCTGGAGGGGGAAGAGTACCCCCTTCATTTCCATTATTCTCCGGTACACTCTAACCCATAGTGGAAGTACCTGTTAGGGTCCCATCTAAGGGTCAAATAGATCAGTTTAAAAATTAGTTGTATTTAGTAAAACTGTGTGCAAAAAAACTTTCAAGAAACAACTACACCAAAAATGTGATTAGGAACGTACGATGAACGCGATTTCCTTATCTCTTGGGATAACATAACCCTAGACGGGTTTACATGCCGTTAAATCATTAATCTAACAGTAAATCAATCACCTATCTTCCGAGATATTTTAGCGTGAATTCTAGTTCATTACAAGTAAACAAGGGTGGGGGTGAAAGCGTCGAATGTTTCTGTCGAAAATATCAGTTGCCAAATGCCAATGTAACTTATATATGCAAATCGGTAAATTAATCATTTAGGTGCTAAGCTTAGTGAAAAACCGAATGCCGGCTGTTTTTCATGGAACACTGGACTCCGTATATGTTAGGGGCACAGAAAAATCTTACAAATATTTTTCTTTACATTGATTAGCTACTGCCTGTCATAATATGTGAAAGTAAATATTACAGTACCCACACACAGTATCGATTTGGAACGGAAAGAAAAAAAAAGATTTTTTAAAATTCCATAATCATTGCTCAAATGCTTATTTTAAAGTTATTTTAATAATGTGAACATTAAAATAATCTTTATAATTATTTACTAAGTTTACTAACTTAGTTGTGGTACAAGGCCGGAAGTGGGGAGCACTCAGCGAGAATCGAACTCATTAAAACTAGTCTGCTAATCCAGCTCGCTAACCGTCATCCCACGTGAGGTACCCAAGTATTTACTAAGTTAGGTTTAGTTATGTCGCAAGGGCAACAGTATGAGGCACTCAGTAAGATTCGAACTCACTATCAATGGTCTGCAAAGCCAGCTTGCAAACCATTACACCACTCTAGGTGTCCAGTCTTGTGCTTTACATGAGTGACAGAATGTGTGGGTGTATAAGCGGACAAACAACAGGAAACACGTGTACCGTGTGTGTATGTTGATATATGAATCTCTGTGTGTGTGTGTGTGTGTGTGTGTGTGTGTGTGTGTGTGTGTGTGTGTGTGTGTTTCCGAACATTGTAGTCAATGAAAGAATTCACATTATTTAATATGTGTAACAGGGAGACTTTTGTATCTTTATTTATCAACCAG
>CAUZXS010001226.1:55000-75000 GCA_963585895.1 Sepioteuthis lessoniana | reverse complement strand
ACAAAAAAAGAAAGAAAGAAAGAAAGAAAGAAAGAAAAAAACGGGGATGTTAAATTTCTTTCTCTTTTTTAATGGTAGAATTACTAGCTGTAATTACAGTTGCAGAATATGGAGAAAGAGCAGATTTATTTCCCTATTGCCTGAAATCGTGTTGTGTTCTAGTCTTTTAGGCACAAGAGAAACATGTGTTCAAATAAGCCGGGATGTTTACCATATTTAACGGCTTATAAGACGAACTTTATTTTTCAATCATCCGGCGTCGATCAGTCGCAAAGGCAAAGATCAATTCTGGGTTACTGGCTAGTGGAGTTATAGAGCTGCAGTGACCCTTAAATCAAATCGCAAACATCTACTGGAAATATAAACAAGGTGACAATCGCTTCTACCTCAACAACGGCGACCCTTTTCTAAGGTAACAGTGTATAACAGTAATACTTATCGGTACTTTTTTATGAAATGACACAAGTCAGGAAGAAAATTAAGTGACGATATTTAGTCATACATATAGCTTAAACCTATTAAGGTTTTGAAATGTAAAATATTTGGATTTGATAAGGATCTGATTATATAAGGAACCTCAAATATGACCAGATAGTGAGCTGGGCTATGAATGCTTGGCGAAAACCTTTCACCTAACATTTGTAGTTTAAACCCATTTGATTACTGTTTTTAAATGCCAATCCAAATTGACGCGTGTTTTAGTAATTCTCTAAACCTTTTGCCAAGATGCAGCACAAGGCTATATGAATGGTGCACCCAATAAGACTCGAACTCACTCATGAAAGTTTGCTAGTTTAACTTGCTAGCTATTACATCACCTCGGCCGGCAAAATTGAGGTGTGTTTTATCAATCCTGGAATCAATAACCGGCGACCACTCACTCAGCTCGAAGTATTAATTTTTAGAGAAACCATTTTTTTTCTATAATTTATCTATCCATCTATTTTACTAACTTTGTTGCATTTCATAATCATGTTACAACGACTTCTCGTAAAAAGAAGAGAAAAAAAAAACTTCTGAGCTATGAGATTTGAATTTAAGTCTTGTTTAAAACTAATTCTTCATTTTCCGATTTCTTATTTTTTCTTTTTGCAGTCGAAAAATTTGTCACTTCAGAGTGTTTCAACTAGAGGCCAAATGAAATTGACTGATTGATTGATTGATTGATTGATTGATTTTAACGGCTTGTTAAACTGTCAGGGGTTATTTTATGCCTTGAGATGTTAGGGAATAGCGTTAATTTTATAATCATGTCTACATTTTTGTCTAGCTGTTTCTGGGGCTTTTTTGTTTTTTGTTTTTTTGCACACGGTTCTATAGAATACGAATAATTTTTAAAACAAATGTATACGACCCATAGATGCTACCCAAACAGGTACTATCATTCCGAGCCAGATTGGACCTGGGAGTAATGGTAAAAAAGGGATACTCTACACTTCCCCATATCTCCAAAGATGGTGTCTCACTATGAGATGTAGTATCATACCCCGGACGTCTCTTTTTTTATGTAGAGTCCTCACCCCTTTGCAGGGTATACAGTCGGCATATTCTAAGTTCTGCAAATCGGG
Organism: Sepioteuthis lessoniana; assembly: GCA_963585895.1. Taxonomy (NCBI): domain Eukaryota; kingdom Metazoa; phylum Mollusca; class Cephalopoda; order Myopsida; family Loliginidae; genus Sepioteuthis; species Sepioteuthis lessoniana. The sequence goes on along the minus strand of CAUZXS010001226.1, from coordinate 73,432 downwards.
CGAGAATAAAATTGAGTAAAGTTAGAAATAATTCTTTCTTTTTTTAATTAAAAAAGACTTATTGTTGTGTACAAGTAAAATCCCATACACCCAGAAAGATTCCAAAAAACAAATATCAAGTCAGAGAGAGAGAGAAAGAGAGAAAGAGAGTGACCGAGATATAGATACAGAGACAGAGAGACTGACAGAGACCGTGTACAAATGTAAATACCAGTTCGTATTTTATCATCTTTTAGTTTATAAGAGACAGACAGACAGACAGAGACAGATCATATACAAATGTAAATACCATTTTATCATCTTTTAGTTCATTAGAGACAGACAGACACAGACAGATCATGTGCAAATGTAAATACCGGTTCTTGCCCAGTCGCTGGTGCTGTAGAATTACACCGGCTGCAGAGTAAGACCTTCCCCCAACTCCACAAGTGTCCTGAATATAACACTAAACAATCTGATGGTGAGGTTCCAGTGATGCTGGAGCTTTGGGGAATGTGGAGCACCCCTTCATTGTCATTGCTCCTAAGTCCACTCCGGTCCGGAATAGTAGCACCTGATAAGGGTCTTATCTATGGGTTAAATAAAACTAACTGCATACTTATGCTAAACTGAATTGTTTGAATTAGAACTGTTTGACTAAACTGAATAGCTTGAAATAGAAATGTTTTTGACAATTAAACCGTACTTACATTTATTGCGTGCTTATGCTAAACTGAATTGTTTAAAATGGAACTGTTTTTGACATTGAAAATATACTTACACTAAACTGAATAGTTGAAAGAGAACTGTTTTGATATTTAAACTGCGTACCTATGCTAAACTGAATTGTTTGAAATAGAACTATTTTCATAAAAATTGAATTGGCGTTGAATAACCTACAAAAGTTGATATGCCATAAAACCCAAAACAACCAAACCAAATACCAGTTCGTATTTTATCATCTTTGAGTTCACTAGACAGACAGATTGACAGAGACATAGACAGAGAGACAAAAACAGAGAGATAGAGACAGAGATGGACAGATATGACGAAACTGACCGACAGACAAAGAGAGAGGCAAACTTGCTAAACAAATATTAGAAGACTTATTAGTTTATATTTTCTAATTATTAGCTTTGGTTGTTTTAATGGGACACCAACCTTTAATGGTTTATTTAATGCCAAAGCTATCCTCGTAGAAGGAAGTAGTTGTACTATTTAACCTATAGCTAAAAGGATAAGGAGGTTCATACCTTTCCGAAGAGTATTCGGCCGAAAGTGAACATAATAGCACAACTAGAGTTAGATATCGCTTTTTACGATACCACAGTCCAGTACGTTAGCCACTACGCGATGGATGTACGTTTCACACATGGCCGTATCTGGCTATGGTACACTTGCCCAGTCGGCTGGGGTTGTATAATACACTGACTGCTTCTCTTCAGAGAGGTAAGACCCCCTCCCAACGTATGTCCTGTGTATGACACTAAACAATCTGATGGTGAGGGTCCAGTAATTCTGGAGTTTTGGGGAATGCTGATTACTCCGTTATTGCCATCACTCCCAGGTATATTCTGGCCCGGATTGGTAGTACCTGATAGGGTCCAATCTATGGGTCAAATAGAACTAAAATGCGTACTTATGCTAAACTGAATTACTTGAAAAAGAACTGTTTTGATATTTAAACTGCGTACTTATGCTAAACTGAAGTGCTTGAAATAGAACCGTTTTTACATATAAACTGCATACTTATGCTAAACTGAATTGTTTGGAATAGAACTGTTTTTGACATTGAAACTGTACTTCTGCTAAACTGAATTGTTTAAAATAGAACTGTTTATTTGTATAAAAATGGATTTGGAATTAAATAACCTACAAAGATTGATATGCTATTAAATCCAAACAAACAGACAAAATGTGTTTGGATCCTTGGTTTCTTGTTTCAAAGTTAATGTCATACGTTAATACAGTGTGGTTGTAAGAACTTAGAATAGACTCACTGTATCCTCAGCTGAGAGGTAAGATTAGGTAATCCCCTATCCCCTCATGAGGTATGATACTAATCCCCTATCCCCTCATGAGGAATGATACTAATCCCCTATCCCCTCATGAAGTATGATACTATGCTGCATCGGGTGGTGAGGTTTACATTTTGGAGACTTGGAGAATGTGCAGTAACCATATTTACCAACCCCTCCGCTCGGGCAGGATATGACACACGGTCAATTTTTAAGCGGAGTTTAACAGGTTTGAATTCAGAGTTTTCCTTCTCCTTGACTAGTTGCCTCACCAGGGCTGAAGAACCTAGTCTGCCCGACTATTTACCCATAGCTGGAGGGAGAATAATTGGATTCATACCTTTCCAGTTAGTGCTATGTGAAATGCAATCAGCCTCGTCCAGGATTTGAACTCGTGTCGCCGTGTTCATTTCCTACGACGATAACCATTACACCACGGGCACCTCAAGAGAATGTGCAGTAACAAGTTTATTCAATAAATTATTACTTATGTTACACAGAATAATTTGAATATGTAAAGCCAGTTATAATGTCAATCGTGATGGTCAAAATTACTTAAATGAAGATCCATTTTACTTTTCCTCTGTTGGTTGGGCATAAAATATGCTGACTGTATCCCCTGCAGTGGAGTAAGACCCCCAAAGAAGTGTCCAGTGTATAACACTAAACTGTATTGATTTGGTTTGGTTTGGCTTTATCATATTTACCCAACCCCTCCGTTCGGGTTGGATATGACACAAGGTCAATTTTTTAAGCGGAGTTTAACACGTTGGAATTCAGAGTTATTCCTTCTCCTAGACTAGTTGCCTCCCCAAGGCTGAAGAACCTAGTCTGCCCTACTATATACCCATAGCTGGGGGGAGAATAATTGGATTCATACCTTTCCCAAGGGTATTAGTGTTATGTGAAATGCAAACAGTCTCGTCCTGGATTTGAAGTCGTGTCGCCGTGTCCATTTCCTGCGACGATAACCATTACATCACGGGCACCTCTTTTTTCCCAACCCCTCCGCTCGGGCAGGATATGACACAAGGTCAATTTTTAAGCGGAGTTTAACACGTTTGAATTTAGAGTTTTCCTTCTCCTAGACTAGTTGCCTCACCAAGGCTGAAGAACTCAGTCTGTCCTACTTTTTACCCATAGCTGGAGGGAGAATAATTGGATTCATACCTTTCCTAATGGTATTAATGTTATGTGAAATGCAATCAGTTTCGTCCAGGATTTTGTTTGGCTTTATGGAATATCAACTATTGTAGGTTATTTAATGCCAAATCCATTTTTATACATATCATCATCATCATCATGTCGTCCCTGATCCTCTCTCGCCACTTCTCCCTATCGTTCATCGCCTCATCCCGTATCCTCACAAAGCTGCTGTATGTATGTTCGAGCTGGTCGTCCTGCTTTTGCCTGGCCATATGTGGGGGTCCATAAGAGTACATCACTTATGAGCTCGTCCCTGCTTCTCCAGCAGTGTCCTGCATGTCTGGTTCTTCTAACTTGGATAGTTTTCGTGATAGGAGGCAAGTGGCCGTATAGTTGGTGCCTTGTCGGGTGTTGCCGCCAGGACTTGTTCAATATTGCTTGCAACATTCTTGTGTAATTGCCGTCTAGCTTCTTCTCTAGCCGTTTTGTTAGCGTCCAAGTAGTGCATCCATACAGCAGTATCGAAATGACCGCTGCCTGGAAGAAACTGCGTTTCATTTTATCGGTCAGGTCTGATTTCCATATGATCGATAGCCTATTGTTAGCTTTCCATGCCTTCTTTAGCCGTGTGTCGATGTCTTTTTCAGTTGATGAGACACTGCTTCCTATGTAGGTGAATTTGTCTACAAGTTTCAGAGAGGTTCCGTCTAGTGTGGAGATGTCGCCTGTTTGATTATAGCACATAAACAGTTCTATTTTAAACAATTCCGTTTAAATGTCAAAACAGTTTTCTTTCAAACAATTCAGTTTAGCATAAGCACACAGTTTAGTTCTATTTGACCCATCGATAGGACCCTGTTAGGTGTTACACTATCCGGGACAGGGTGGATCTGGGAGCGATGGCAATGAAGGGGTATTCCGCATTCCCCAAAGTTCCAACATTATTGGAGCATCACTATCAGATTGCTCAGTGTCATATCCAGGAGACTCGTTGAGGTGGGGGGGTCTTAGCCTTCTGCAGGCTCGGCCGACTATATTTAATGTTAAGGTTACATTCCAAAGATCTGGAGGCTGTGAAGATTGGTTGGTTGGTTGGTTGGTTGGTTGGTTTTATGGTATGCCAACCATTGTTGGTTATTTAACGCCAAATCCAATTTTGGACAAATAATCAGTTCTGTTTCAAACAATTCAGTTTAACATGATTATACAGTTTAATTGTGAGAAACATTTCTATTTCAAGCTATTCAGTTTATCCAAACAGTTCTAATTCAGCTAATTCAGTTTAGTATGAGTACAGATTTTGTTTACACAGTTAAATGTCAAAACATTTCAATATTAAACAATTCACTTTAGTGTCAGAAGAGTTTCAATGTCAAAAACAGTTCCATTTCAAATAATTCAGTTTAGCATAAATACACTGTTGAAATGTAAGTGCAGTTTAATTGTCAAAAACCTTTCTATTTCAAGCTATTCAGTTTAGTCAACCAGTTTAATTCAAACAATTCGATTTAGCATAAGTATGCAGTTAATTTTATTTAACCCATTGATAGGGTCCTATCAGATGCTACCATTCCGGACCAGAGTGGACCTGGGAGCAATGGCAATGAAGGGGTGCTCCGCATTCACCAAAGCTCCAGCATCACTAGAACCTCACCATCAGATTGTTTAGTCATATCAAGGACACTCGTTGGGTGGGGTGGGGGCCTTATCCTTTTGCAGATGTGAAGTCGGTGTATTCGACTGCTCCAGCCGACTGGACAAGAGAGTGTGAAGAAGCCCTTCACTCATACCCGAATTAGTAGCACCAGGTAGGCTCTCATCTACGAGTCGAATAGAACTGTTTTAAGATTATTCGAGTGAGGAGTCTCCATGGTGTAGCGACTAACAAACTGAAGTATGATAACATAGGAAGTAAGTTCGAACTCCAGTCGTGCTATTACGTTCATTTTCAGACTAATACCCTTGGACTTCACTTTCAGACCTGTACAGGATGCGGAAGTTTGCTTCTTCACTCTATATTAATCCGATGGAATAATTTTTTTTAGTCTGATTAGTCCATTTGGGGGGGGCGATAAATCTAAATTTTCATTATTAGCTCTATTATTCAAACCCTTTTTTTAAATCAAAATTCAACCCAATATGAGTGAGCAAGAAAAGAAAAAATAAAGAATCTATGATCTTAACGCCGAAACCAAAGCAAAAAAAAACTTTCCGAAATAATTGGAATTTCTTAAGGCCTCAATCAAGCCCAGACCTCAACCCCCTTGATTACGCTATATGGGGCGTTTTAGAAAACAAAACAAATGTAACTTCCCATCCAAATATTGGTTCGCTTAAGACTTCTATTAAGGAGGAATAAAATAAAATGTCTGAAGAATTTATTTTGAAGGCATGCAAATCATTTCGAAGGTTTGTTGATATAATAATGGAAAAAATGACGGCCATATCAAAGTAGATTTACTGTTTTGGGTCTATCTTCTTATTTTGTTGTTTGTTTTGTAAAATCAAAATTAATGTTTTTTTTTTATATTGGTTGTTTATCATTATACTAAATGAAGGTAGGGAAAGGGAAGATCAAAGCAAAAAGAAAATAAGTTTGGAAGAATGATTAAATAAAAAAGTGAGAAAAATAACTGGACACGAAGCAGGGGGAAAAAGTGAAATATAGAAAGAGAATAGAAGATAGAGTGAGGGAGGGAGAATTGCGTCCTGTACTGCTTGGCATTTACGCCAGAATACGAAGATTTGTGGGAGAGGGGGTTAGTTTGGTTTTTATAACACATAAACCATTGAGGTTATTAATCCCAAATCCATTTTTATACATATAAACAGTTCTATTTTAAACAATTCAGTTTAATATAAGTATATTTTTGTTTATTCACAGTTAAGTGTAAAAACGGTTCTATTTCAAACAATTCAGCTTTGCATAAGTAAAAGGTTTAGTTCTATTTGACCCTTAGAGGGGACCCTATCAGGTGCTACAACTCCAGAACATGGTGGACCTGGGAGCGATGGCAATAAAGGGGTACTCCGCATTCCCCAAGGCTCCAGCATTACTGGAATTTCACCATCACATTGTTTAATGTCATAACCAGGACACTCGTTGGAGGGGGGTCTTACTCCTCTGCAGAGTTTCAGTTGGTGTATTCTTCAGCCCCAGCCGACAGAACAACATGGTGTTTGGGGTGGTCACCAGCGATGGTGACCTTATGCCTCTATTCATCTTCCCAAATGGTCTCAGACTCAACAAAGACGCCTGCATCAAGTGAATGGAGGAGTTAGTGCTAATTTGGATCGAGAGGGTTGCTGCTGGAAGACTCAAGAGGAATTTGGCTGTTAGAAAATTTCTGAGACCACATCTGGCCACCCCTAACATCTGACCACCTCTAACATCTGGCCACCCCTAACATCTGGCCTCCTGATTGCAACCCCATTGATTATTATGTGTGAGGCACGATTGAGCGAAAGATCAACAAAACTCCGAGCAAATGGTGTTGCATACTCATATGCAGATGCATGCAGAATCATAACGACGGCACAAAAACGACGAGCGACACAGTTCTTTAGAAAAATATACCTCTCACTTTATTTGAAAGGGTTGTGTGTGAGAGGGAGTTAGAGACCGAACAGAACTGCAACATATTGACCTCCCCACTCTTATGGCCATCAGCGTTTCTTTCCCATTCTCCTGGGCTGCTCAACCGGAGGCCCAAGGGCCCAGCCTCTCTGCTGTGTGCTGTTTTCTCTACAGCATCATTTCTCCAACTCTTCTGATCCCCAAACTCGTCTGATCCCCAAAAACTCCTTGAATTTCCTGTGCACTGAGTATTATAATAGTTCAACGTACACTCAATCTCTTCCCATAAATGGCCAAAGGAATATCCACTTCCGCCGTCTTTGGAATGGCATGTTTTGATCATCATCGAGCGGAAATAACTGTCATGCAGTTCACAGGTCACCCTCTTCTGGTGCATCAGTTTGTGACTGTACCGTGGGATTTTAACCCTGTCCCATATTGTCAGCCAAGCTCGCCCACGCCAATGGAATATGCAACTTCCGCCGTCTTTGGAATGGCATGTTTGGCCGGGTCGGAGGTCAATATACAACAATGGAAGGCAAGGATGACAGCAGTATTTACCAGTTTAAACAAAAATCTTGCCGAAAATCTTGAAGTCGTCAGGAAGCTATAGTTGAAGCCAATGGCGATTTCTTTGAATAAATTTAATTTATTGTATTTCGAGATGTTTTTATTGTAATTTCGGTAAATATATATGATAACGTGAGATGTAAGTGTCATTTTCATTTTGCGTTATTTAAATGTTCATTTATCCCCTACTACCTGCATATATGTGTTTGGTTTGGTTTGGTTTGGTTTTTAAGTATATCAACCTTTGTAGGTTATTTGATGCCAAGTCCATTTTTATACGAATAAACAGTTCTATTTCAGTTTAGCATAAGTACGTAGTTTAAATGTCAAAAACATTTCTATTTCAACCAATTCAATCTTGCGTAAGTACAGTTTCAATGTTAAAACAGTTCTATTTCAAGCAGTTCAGTTTAGCACAAGTAAGCAGTTTAAATATCAAAATTTCTATTTCAAGTAATTCAGTTTAGCCTGAGTACGCATTTTAGTTCTTTGATCCATAGAAAGGAACCTATCAGGTGTTACCATTCCGAGCCACAGTGGACCTGGGAGCGATGGCAATGAAGGTGTACCCAGCATTCCCCTAAGGCTCCAACATGACTGGAACCTCACCATCAGATTGCTTAGTGTCATATCCAGGACATGGGTTATTTAATGCAAAAGCTATTCTTCCAGAAGAACAGTAGCGATACTAGCTATGGGTTAAAACCCATAGCTTGGCGATAAGGAGTTTCATTCCTTTATCTTGGGTATTAGTCCGAAAGTGAACGCAATAGCCCGACTGGAGTTCGAACTCGCTTAGTTCGATACCGCAGTCCAGCACTTAGTCATTACGGCACGAAAACTCCCCCCGAAAATACCCTGGGATAGAATTTGAATTCGGCTCGCCGATTGTATTTCCCGCACCGATAAACATTACTCTGCCCACACTTGCAAGTTTCAAGTTTACAAATTCAAAACCCTTTGGTAAGAAATGTTTTTCCTCATTAAATCATTCTTTTAACACAGACTTTTCGGCACTCACTGATTAAGTAAAATTCATCGCACTCAGTGATTAAGTAAAATTCATCGCACAAAATAATCCTCAAGTCAAGCTGTGCATGGTTTGGTAAGATCCGTAGGTAATATGAAATATAGGATATTTAAAAAAAAAAAAAAAAAAAAAAAGGGCTAACCGTTGAACGCATGGAAAAACACCGTGGGTCAATTGGTATGATTGAAAGTTTATGAACCTAAGGTTAAACTGAGACTACGGCTCTGACTGGATAGGGTAAATCATAGTAGAAAATATAATTAGTTCATTCCGAGACGACGATAAGTACAAGTGAGAATGGTGCGCATATCTTTCCATTCATAGAACCAATGTCCAAGATGTTGTCGGGTTATACGTCATAGATAAAATGAAGCAAGAGGTGCACATTGTTTTGAATCTTCCTGGAAGGAATATCTTCCTCACAGTGAAACACTATTCAACCCTCAGAGAAAAGAGTTGGGCCTGCATCATCATTGGATACAACGTGAAGGTCCGGACGTTCCACGGACAGTGTCCAAAGCAAAGAGACGAGTATCCAACAACTGAATTGCAGATGTTATTTTTTTTTATCTTTCTTCGAAACTTTGCCCCAAATGGTTATTCAAAAAAAAAAAAAAAAAGCCCTGTCAGTGGTGCAGTCATCTCGTTCAAAACTTTGCTTGTTCAATGTAAAATACATCTGTTTCGGTTTGGTTTCTTTTTTTAATTGCATATCAGCTTTCGTGGGTTTTTTAATCCCAAATCCATCTTTATAAAAGAAAAATAGTTGTTCTATTTAATCCATTGCTTGGGAGATTAGGGAATACATGCCTTACGCCGAGTAAGGGGTCAAGACTTATGTTTCAAAATAGATTGGTGAAATCTGTTACTGATGTGAAAAGTAGGTTATTTAAACAAGTCTAACCGGTGAAAGTATGGAAAAACTCCGCAGGTCACTTGGTATGATTGAAAATTTATGAAACCGAGGTCAGACTGAGAGCATGGCTCTGATTTGATAGTTTAAATCATGTGAGAATGGGTGTGCATATTTTTCTACCCACGGAAATAATTCTCAGGATTTAGTCGGGTTATACGTCATAGAAATAGAAAACTAAGATGTACAAAAAAAAGTAAATTGTTACTTATTCTTCCTGCAAGAAATGCCTTGGAGAAGAACAGCGTTGGCTCACAACGAAAGGGAGGAAACGGACTATCATCGTTGAATACAACGTTTAAAAGTAGCAGAGGGCTATCTAACATTGATGATCACTATCATTATGATAACTGCCAGGGCGCTATAAACGAGTGTAATTTTATTCGTGTTATAAGTTTAAAATATTCCTAGTAAGAAGAAACACATACACAAACGCGCTGTTAAATAGTATTTAATGTCTGTAAAAAATCCCAAATGTTTAAGCTTCTCTCTCTCTCTCTCTCTCTCTCTCTCTCTCTATCTCAGGTTGTTCAGAAAATACTATCCGATTTTTAAATAAACTTTTATTCCAGAAATAATGAATTTAGACAGTTTTTATCAGTGAAATTATGACCCCTTAACATCTATTAATTTCTGCCAAAAATTATCAAGGTTATGTTTACCTATACGATAAAACTAAAGAATTTGATGTCTTGAAATGCAGTTTCTACTTCTCTTTTGGAACGGTATATTTTTTGTTGTAAAAAAAGTGTCCAGATTTTGCAGTGTTATCATGGTAACATGTGGCCGAGCATTGTCATCATGGTGACATGTGGCCGAGCATTGTCATGAAGCAAAATTATGAACAATCTTGAAAAGTAAATGCATTGTTTTTTTTGTTTTGTTTTTTTTTTTCATGTTTATGATTATAGACATGTAACCTTCAAACCATTATCCTATTAGGTAAAGTGTTCGCCAATGGCTCGGGAGACCGGGGTTCAATCCCAGATTGAGTCATACCAAAGACTCAAAAATGGAACTTGATATCTCCTTGCTTAACACTCAGCATTATAAGGTACGTATCAAGGGTAAAGTGAAGCAATCCAAGGAAAAGAGTAGCGCCTTTCCCTACACCTCAGTATAGTAACTATTGAAAAGGGACCCTTCAGGTCGACCTTGACTGCGGTCACCAACTTTTTTACAACAACCTTCAAAATCAAATTTTGAAAGAAGTGATAAAAAAACTAACTTAGAAGGCACTTTATTTATTAGGAATGTGAATTTTTCTATATAACTATTAAAATAATACGTTAGAACAGAATATAAATAGCTTATACTAAAAGCATTTACTATTTTCCGAACAAACTAATATAAGATATATATTTTAAAGAAATTAAATAACAAATTCAGATATATTAATTGGCATAATGGTTAGCGTGTTCAACAATGACCCGAGAGAAATGGGTTCAATCCCAGGTCGAATCATACCAAAGACAAAAAAAAATAGTGCTTGATACCTCCTTGCTTAACACTCAGCATTATAAGGTACGGATCAAGGATAAGGTGGAGCAATCCAGGGAAATGAGTTGTGCCCTCCCCTACGCCTGTCGAAAAGGGAGACTTGGGATCACCCTCAAGAACGATCGCCAACTTTACTTTACCACTTACATGTCCTCGTGGTGTAATGGTTAAAGCGATGGACTGGGGAATCGTAGTACGCGAGTTCGTGCTCCAGTCGCGCTATTACGTTCACTTTCGGGCAAATACCCTTGGGAAAGGTATGAACCCCCTTATTCTCCCTCCAGCTATGGATAAATAGTAGGACGGACTAGGTTCTTCAGCCTTGGTGAGGCAACTAGTCTAGGAGAAGGAAAACTCTGAATTCAAACCTGTTAAACTCCGCTTAAAAATTGACCTTGTGTCATATCCTGCCCGAGCGGAGGGGTTGGTAAATAGTACCACTTACATGTATTTATTGTTAGAATAGATATATGTCAATCTTTTATTTAATTTCTTTTCTAAAAAACATTCACTCCTATCTCACAAACCATCCAAGTGAGACAAACAAGACATGCTGGGCAATAGTGGTGAAGTAAGGCTGAACTCATAAGTGAGGTTATGTGGACTACTACACATGGACAGACCAGTACTGACTAACCAACAAAACGTTATATGTATCAGCTCGGTGCGGACACTAGATGTCGTGTAGAGGACTTGCCAAGAGCGATGGCAGATAGGGACGGATAAAGAGAGAGAGAGAAAATCCAGACTATCAACACGCTTGATGATGATGATGATCACTGATGATGATTGCCCCGTTTTTATTGCCCTGGACGAGGTTGTTTGCGTTTCGCTTCATACCTTTTGGGAATATATTTTAGCTCTGCTTGGTAAATAATTGCCAGGACTGGATTCTTTAGTCTAAACAAAGCAATCAGTGTTGGGGAATTCCCGTGGCTAAAGTGTTGAACTGCGAGCTCAAAATAAGGAATTTCGAACTTGAGTAGCGCTATTACGTGGTGCATTCAATAAGTTTCCAAACTTTTTTTTTTTTGTACAGGCATTTTGAATTGTCGTAGACTCTTGAAAATTCAGTATGTTATTGCTATACATCTTATGAGATGACTGACCAATTTCTATGATTTCAGGTTCAAATGAACAGCTACAGCAGCAATTGGAATACACCCTACTAAAGCCTGATTGTCACAGCTGGTGAATTTCAAAAATGCAATCTGAATGTAACGACACTTTAGAAGAATGATATGCAATAAAATTCTGTTTTAAACTTGGAAAAAATGCCACAAAAACCGATGGAATGCTTCAGACTGCTTTTCGACCATCTTGTATGAATCGAGCATCAGTTCTTGAGTGGCATAAGAAATTCAAAGAAGGCAGGGAGCATGTGAGGGATGATGAGAGGTGTGGGAGAGGTAAGGAAGTCAATACATCAGAGATGATAGGCCAAAGGGTTAGGGTTACTATGTTGAGGTTTTAAGGGAGTTCAGGTAGAGTTTCCGTCGGAAGAGGCCAGCACTCTTCAAATCGGGTCAGTGGCATTTCCACCAGGACAATGCACCAGTCCACAACTCCATCCTTGTCACAGACTATTTGACCAAGATGGGCATCAACACAGTTCCTCACCCTCCCTATAGTCCAGACCTTGCTCTCTGTGACTTTTGGTTATTCCCTAAGCTCAGAGGCTGTCGTTATGAAACAATTGAGGAAATGAAAGAGGCTGTGACAAAAGTCATTGATATGCTCACACAAGAGGACTTCCATAGGGGCTTCTAGAAGTTATTGGAACGGTACAACAAGTGCATTGCAGTCGGGGGAGATTACTTCGAAGGGGACTAGAGTTTCATGTGTGTACTATCAATAAAAGTGCCCATACGAAAAAAAGTCAGGAAACTTATTTAATGATCCACGTACGTTCACTTTTGGACTAATACTCTTGGAAGAAAAGTATGAATCTCTTTATCCTCCAGACCTGTTTTTCTCCATGGATGGCTTTGGCATTAAATAACCCACGAAGGTTGATATGCCAGCCCCAACCCGAACTACGGGTTCAATAGTACCACGACTGTTCTTCTACAAAATGAATTAAGTTAACGAATTCATAATGTGACTAAAATTCATTGTCAAAATAAAAGCATGAATCCATGTGTTTTTCTCTCAACTCGGGGTAAATAGTAGGACAGACTGAGCTCTTTTTGTACCATAGCTATGATATGGCTATGTGTGAAACGTACATCGAATGTCCATAAAGATAGAACATAGGAATCTCGAAACACGAAAAACACTTACGACTTCTTAGTTCAGGTACGAAACTTTTTATTTTTATTTGAGTTTAAAGGTTCTTCGACATAAGGAGAGAGATACACATTCTTTTTATTCTGGCTTTTTCATCTGTCCTCCCCCTATCTCGTGCGACACCTACCCAAGGCCTCGGCGAGCAAGCAAAAGTCGACCCTTCTCGTTCGGTGTCCAGTTCCCAACTCAACTAACTGACTTTTTCAAAATCCCCAAAATCCTCCGCGCGCGCGCTTCCGGTGCATGACGTCATTCACATCCACTGGTCAACCTTTCTATCGGATTTTTATTTTGACATTTGTGAACGACACATCCTCCCCGCACGCGCGTCAACACCTGTGCTCAAGTTTGCACCTAACTAACCCATGTGCTGAGCCGAAAGGTTCGCTGCCTAACTAAACCCAAAGGCATAAAACGAAATCCCTCGGTTCGTATATTACATTTTGTCTTAACACGGTTATCAGTGTAGAAAGAAACTAGTTGTACCCAACTTAAAAAATGACTTTGTGTCATATCTTGTATGAGGTAAATACCCACAAACCGATCCACTTTGTAGTTTTTATGTATCCGTGATTTGCAAGCAGAACCAATTGTCAATCAGATTTCTAATACTAATATCATTTGGAAGAAAGTCAAATATTTGACAAACGTGTCAGAGGGCAATCAGTGAAATCTAGCCAAAAATTTACAGTTCATTGTTGCATCAATCTAAGAGTTGTCACTTCAAGACGGGAAAGGAGTCTCCGAGGTGAAGTGGCTAAAGTGTTCGACTGCGACGCCGTAGTCAGCGAGTTCGAACAACAGTCGCTCTATTACATTCACTTTCGGGCCAATACCCTTAAAAAAGCTATCAACCTGCTTATCGTCCCAAATGTACGTTAAATCGTATCACTGCTGTTCTTCTACAAGAATGGATTTAGTATTGAATAACCCTCGAAAGTTGATATGCCATTTGATAAAGGTACCAAATCAATTTCGGTTTCAAATTCAGGTTGATATTTCTGTCTTTGTTTCTGTTGAATGACCGAGCTGATCATATTCCGTAATTATTTGTGTATAACACGTACTCATGTATAACACGTATGCCTGACTTTAGACTTTGAAATTCCGGAAAAAGTTATCTTGTATAATACGCAGTGACATTTTAGTATTTTTAGCAGCTAGATTTAACCCAAATTTAACATTTGTTCGTCTTTTTATGGCTTTTTTCTGACTAGAAATAAGAATTTATATCGTTTATATTATGTCTTAAAACACAGAATTTTCATAATATTTAGAACAAACTCATAGTCATGTTTACACAAAAATACAATAAGCCATCGCCGAAAATAAGCTCCCATTAAGAGAAAAAAAATTATAAGTAGACACGGTATATTTCTCAGTGACGGCATAAAATACACGAAACCAAACTCTACGACATTAAGAAATAAATAGAACCAGTCGACCGGGGCTGCAGAATACACCGACTGCATCTCTGCAGAGGAGTAAGACGCCCCCAACGAGTTTCCTGTATATGACACTAAACAAATTGATGCTTAGTCTCCAATAATGCTGGAGCTTTGGTAAATACGAAGTACCCCTTTATTTCCATCGCTCCCTGTTCCACTCTGGTTTCGGAGTGGTCGCACCAGATAGTGTCCCCTCTATGAGTCAAATAAAGCTAAACTGTGAACTGATGTTAAACTGAATTGTTTGAAATAGAAGTGCTTATATGTATTAAATGGATTTGGAATTAAATAACCTACAATGGTTGATATGCCATAAAACCAGACCAAACTGGACAGTCTCTCTTGTGAGATACTCGGGTTTGTTCAAAAAATAGACAGGAGACGGAATCAAACATCTTGATCATAGAACAAGGAAACTGACGACAATGTACAAAGTCCTTTACACGAGAGATGACATAGATAGATTTTGTATGACAAGTAAGGAAGAAGGAAGAGAAATCTTGAAAACAAGAATGGGAAGAGAAACAACTGTTGTATAACCATAATCATAATGATATCAATCCAAAAGTAATACAATACATACACCAATATAAAACACAGGCGGACTCTGTTGTTTCAGATACGAACGGTTTATTAATTTCTGACTTTGGTTCATGGCGACACGAGGAGAGAGTCACAATTCCTTTTTTTTTTTCTTTGGAGTTGAGGTTCTTATTATTCATTTTACGTTCTCTCTCTCTCCCACCTGAACAACAATCGTCTAAAATGGATTTCCAACATTTTTAGCCGCTTCTAATCGTCTAAAGTACCGTGAATAACCCAAGTTCAAAATCAATCGAGGTCTTCTTTTTTTTCTTCTTCTTGCAAAAGACATAGAAAGTCACTGCGTACCAAATACATTCATGTTGTATATCGTGATGATCTCAATAACAACAGTACATATACAAATGCAAATACGATACACAGGTGGACTCTGACGTTTCAGATACGAACGGTCTATTAATTTCTGACTTCGGTTGATAACGACACGAGGAGAGAGACACAATTCTTAAAAGTCTTTGCTAACCATACTATGCTGACCATATTATGCTGACCACCCCCAACGCGCGGTGCATCTTGTGATGTTCAAGATCTCAATTCATCTCCACCGGTCGAGACCCGAAAAACTTAACCACCACCGCAACGGTAGAAAACTCAACTCTATGCCTCAATGGTAAAAACTCAACTGGCTCTTTTCAAAATCCTCAAATTCTCAGGACCATCTCTTCAGGGCATGACGTCATTCACACTCCAGTCCCATTTCCTGTCTGGGGGTTTATTATGACAATGGTGATTGTCATATCCTTTGCGCACGAGCGTAAAACTGCACCAACTGACTATGCACCTGGACTGAGACCCAAATGGTTCAAAGTCCTACCAAACTGAATGATAAAATATAATTAACGAAAAATGGTTAATATAGAAAAATCATTCCTTAATTATATAACACTACTGTATGGATACTTCAAGCGACAAACTAAAGAAATTGCGTACAAGATAACTAAGACATAATTAAGAAAGTAAAAACTAAAGACAGAAAGTGGATCTTGAAATAGAACTAAACAGCGTACTTATGTCCCTTTTAATTTAACTGCCAAGGGAAACATCTTGACACAAGTGTGTGTACGTATGTTTAACTGTAAATAGGTGCAAACATGAATGTAATATAATCACCGAGGGATTTCGGTTCATGCCTTTGGGTTTAGTTAGGCTGAGAACCTTTCGGCTCAGCACATGGGTTAGTTAGGTGCAACGCCTAGCGGTTAGAGTGTTCGCCAATGGCCCGGGAGACCTGGGTTCAATCCCAGGTCGAGTCATACCAAAGACTCAAAAAATGGTACTTGATGCCTCCTTGCTTAACACTCAGCATTATAAGGTACGGATCAAGGGTAAAGTAGAGCAATCCAGGGGAAGGAGTTGCGCCCTCCCCTACACCTTGGTGTAGTAGCTATCGAAAAGGGAACCTTCTGGTTACCCTCGACTATGGTCGCCAACTTTTATACCGGACATTGGCCAAGGGGTTAGAGTGTTCGCCAATGGCCCGAGAGACCTGGGTTCAATCCCAGGTCGAGTCATACCAAAGACTCAAAAAATGGTACTTGATGCCTCCTTGCTTAACCCTCAGCATTATAAGGTACGGATCAAGGGTAAAGTAGAGCAATCCAGGGAAGGAGTAGCGCCCTCCCCTACACATTGGTGTAGTAGCTATCGAAAAGGGAGCCTTCGGGTTACCCTCGACTATGGTCGCCAACAACTTGATGCAGGTGGTAACGTGTGCGCGCGCACAGAGCGGACATGTCACTCAGAGATGTCACAATAGCCTGAGATGATGAAACGGGTGACAAAGTGCAGGTGACGTCACACACCGGAAGCGTGCGAAGGATTTGGGAGATTTCGAAGAGTTGAAACTAGACAGCGGACGAGACGGTTGACTTTTGGGGCTCGCTGAGGCAAGACGAATTTGCGCGCCATGGGTGCCGCACGAGATAGGGGCCAGATGAAGAAGCCAGCATAAAAAAATATTGTGTCTTTCTCCTTATGTCGAAACCTTTAACTCAAAAGTAATAAAAAGGTTTCGTACCTAAACAAAGAACTCGTTACGTGTTTTCGAATTTCGAGATTCCTATGTTCTATGTATATATGTTACCAACATATATATGTATATATGTTACCAACATTCGATATCCATTTCGCACATGGCCATATTCGTGTAAATGGCTATGTAACATGAAGATAATTTTTTTGCTTTGCCACCTATCTCTGTATTAATATATGTTCTGTGACAACACTTATTTGCCTTCAATGTGTTATATAGTCATCTACAGCATTATTCAGCATCACAACGACACAATATCAATACAGACGCAAGGACAAAGACGCAAGAAGAAAGGACGCAGGAATGAAGGACGCAGGAAGACTTCTTTACAAAAATATTTACCTCTCAATTTATTGCAAGGGTTTGAAAGGGTTGTTCAAAGCTTGCATGTGAGAGGGTGCTGGAGACCGAACATAAACTTCATATTTTGACCCCACTGTTATGACCGTCACGTTGTGTCTTTCTTGTTCTCCTGATGTTGGGGTCCACTCCATCGGGGGTTTTCCGAGGGCCCCCTCGGTCGGGTGTGGCCTTCCTTACCACATCTGGTCTCTACTGTCTGGAACTCTCCTGGCAACTGCTTTGGCACCCCAAACTCAACTGAGTTGAATAATAACTCAACGCCCACACGATCGCCTACTGGATCTTTGAATCGGATGTTTAATCGTCATCAAGCGGAAATAACTGTCATGCAGTTCAGAGGTTACTCTCTTCCGGTGCATGACTGTAATGGCACAATGGGACCTTCACCTTGTCCCATATCATAAGCCTTAATCCGCCCACGCGATCTCTTTCGATTACTGGCCGTTGGAATGTGTCACTTCCTTCCGGTGTATTACCTTGGAATAGTATTTTTGGGTCGGGTCGAAGGTCAAAATATAACAAATGGAGGAGAGCGCATTATTTATCACATATACACGGGAAAGAAAGAAAGAAAGAAAGAAAGAAAGTGTGTGTAAGTGTGTGTGCTTATTTTGTAGTGTGATTTCGTTGAAAAAGTCGAACTGACAGAATAGAAAATATCAGACAACAGAGAAATACGATGATTCTCGAATAAAAGACGATGTCATCTTTAAGTAGGAAGAAAAAGAAAAAAAACCCAACATGAGAAGAAAATTCATTAGATAAAAGAAATTAAAAAGAAAGGAAAAAAAATTAAAATTAAAAAGAAAGAAAAACCCCCCAAAAAGACGAGAATAAGCAAGAAAGAGAAAGAAGTGGGTATGTATGTGTGTATATGTGTGTGTGTCTGAGAGAGAGCGAGAGAGGGGGGGAGGGAAGGAGGGAGAGAATGAGAGAAGCGGGGACAAGAAAGGATTATGCCTAA
>CAUZXS010001226.1:45000-50000 GCA_963585895.1 Sepioteuthis lessoniana | reverse complement strand
GTGTCAAGTACTGTTGTATTTTGACCTTTTGACCCGGCCAAAAATGCCATTCCAAGGTGATGCACCGGAAGGAGGTGACACATTCTAATGGCAGTTATGAGAGGAAACCGCGTGGGCGGAAATTGGCTGATGAAATGGGACGAGCTAAAAAATCTCATGATACTCTCATAGACTGACGCACCGGAAGAGAGTGACCTCTGAACTGCATGACAGTTATTTCCGCTTGATGACGATTAAACATGCGATTTCAAAGATCGAGTGGGTGATCTATTATATAACTCAGTTGAGTTGAGTTGAAGATCGGACGGAGTTATAGACGAGATGTGGTTGGGAAAGCCACATCAGGCCGAAGGGGCCTTTGGGCCCTGATGAGTTGAGGTCCGGAGAAGATGCTGATAAGATGCCGTAAAGAAAGCCATCAGCCAGCAGAGTGGGCCCAGGGCCTCCGGTTGAGCAGCCCTGGAGAACGAGAAAAACACAACGTTGACGGCCATGAGAGTGGAGGTCAAAATATTTCAGTTCTGTTCGGTCTGCAGCTCCCTCTCACACGCAAACCTTGAGTAACCCTTTTCGAACCCTTGCAATAAAGTGAGAGGTACATATATTTGGTTAAAGAAGTCTTCCTTCCTGCGTCTATTGTTCATTGTATCGGTATGTATCCAGCATATATATGTATATTTCTGTATGAATCAGCAGATGACAATATAACAGTACTCCCAACACTAATAATTCTATATAATATCAATCACTTATTTTCACACGGTGTAAATGTTTTTAAATATTTCCATCAAATACTTATGATTCTATTTAATATCAATCATTTCTTTGCACAAGGTTAAATGGTTTCTTGTATTGCTATTTATCAAGTCTACCAATTGAATTTGGTATTATAAACTATTTGTCTGTAAACAATTAAATGGTTGCAAGTATTGCTAACACTAATAATTCTATTTAATATCAATCATTTCTTTGCACAAGGTTAAATGGTTTCTTGTATTGCTATTTATCAAGTCTACCAATTGAATTTGGTATTATTAACTATTTGTCTGTAAACAATTAAATGGTTTCAAGTATTGCTATCAAACACTAATAATTCTATTGGATATCAATTATTGTTTGCACACAGGTTAATGATTTCAGATGTTGTTATTTAACATTAGTAATTCTATTTATCAAGTATTTCTCTACTAAACAAATAATTTGCACACAGCTGACTGGTTTTAAATGACTAATAATGATAATAAAAGTAAATTGGCCAACCTTAATAGAGGGTGACCCGAAGGTTTCCTTTTGAAAAGCTACTATACCGAGATGTAGGGGAGGACGCTACTCCTCTCCTTGGATTGCTTCACTTACTCTGGAGCTGTATCTTATAATGCTAATGATAATTAACAGGAAAAAAATGATCATCTTGTGGGTTTTGCGGTTCCGGTAGACAATACAGAAAAAATAAGCAAGTAAAGTTGGCGACCGTAGTCGAGGGCGACCCGAAAGCTCACCTTTCAATAGCTACTACACCGAGGTGTAGAGGGGGGCGCTACTCCATTCCCTGGATTTCTCCACTTTACCCTTTATCTTTACCTTATAGTGCTGAGTGCTTACAAGGCGGCATCATGTACCATTTTTTAATTCTTTGGTATGACTCGACCTGGGATTGAACCTTGGTCTCCGGGACCATTGACGAACACTCTAACCATAATGCCAAAGCAAAAAAAAAAAAATGAACAAATATTTGGATCTTGCTAAGAGAGCTGAAAAAGCAGAGGAACATGAGGGTGACGGTTATACCAATAATAGTTGGTGCACTAGGACTTCGAAAAGAGACTGGTGGAATTAAAATCAGTGGGAGAATCGAGATTATATTGGTCAGGTTATTGTTGAGATCTGTTGAAATACTCAGAAAAGTCCTGGAGACCTAATGAAACTTGTTGTCACTCAGATTCCAGTGACAGTCCAACAACTAATACTGGTGTGGAAAACTTGCAATCAGTGAAATAATAATAAACCTGTCCAAGAAAATGAGACGCACAAAATTTTCTGGGATTTTGAGATACAAACGGATCATCTAATCTCGACCAGACGACCAGACATAGTGGTAGTCAACAAAAGAGAACCTGCTGAATAGTGTACTTTGCCGTTTCAGCTAAAACTGAAAGGTTAAACTGAAAGAAAGCTAAAAGAGAGATAAGTACCTAGACCTTGCTAGAGAACTGAAAAACTATGGAACATGGAAGTGACGGAGATACCAATTGTGATTGGCACGCTCGGTACAGGACTGGACTACTCGGAAATACGAGGACGAGTGGAGATCATCCAAACTACAGTATTGTTGAGATCGGCCAGAATACTGAGAAGAGTCCTGGTGACTTAAGGAGACGTGCTTTCACTTTGACTCCATTGGAAGACCATCAGCTAACGCTGGTGTGAAAAACTCTCGAAGGAGTAGTAATAATAATAATAATACAACGGAAGTTTTGTCTAATATAACTGTTGGCAGATAGCAAATTAAATTTGATTATAAATGTAACTAACACCAATCATGGCTTGAAATTCAGAAATTGTAGATTAGCTTGATAATTGTCGTCGCAATTACAGTGTATAGCTATTAGGTTTCGTAACACGTGGTAAGGAACAAACTGGTACGTAAAGGAAAGCGAGACTCTCGAAAATGCTGCACTACTTTTCTCTGTACGGCGAGATTGTTGAAAAAAATTAATTAGAAGAATTGAAGTGTTTTATATACACCACCAAAAAACTAATAAAGCAATAGCACCAAAGTCAATCACCCGGCTCATTAGCATAATGGTTAGAGTGCTAGCCATTGGTCCTGGAGACCACGGTTCAATCCCAAGTCGAGTCATACCAAAGACTCAGAAAATCATATTTGCTGCCTTCTTGCTTAGTACACCGCATTATAAGGTATGAATCAAAGCAAAGAAATCTTTGGTGTAGTAGCTATTGAAAAGGAAGCTGTTGGGTTCTCCTCGACTACGGTCGCTAACTTTATTTTACTAATGATAATTATTTATGTATAAAGTCTTATGTTTGCATGTGACCGTAACACATAGCACATCGTTGCGGGGATGTTGTAAGCTTTGTAAGTGCTCTAAGGAAAAGGGCAAATATCCTATCCAATTTGCAGTTGTGTCGTGATCTTCTTATGCCTCCCACGGGGCAGGATTTGACACAAGGTCGTAATGATAATCTTCATAGGCGTTGTCTCCGATAATTATGGTTTTACAAGGGAGAAAAATGACTCAATTCGAATCATAACCTACTTCCTCTTATATATTTGCAATCATTTGCAATTAATTAAGACATAAATTCTAAAGATAGATTATTGGGTTCGGTTCCCTTATTTAATGGCATATCACCCTTTGTGGGTTACTTAATGCAAAAGTAGAGGAACAGTAGTAGTGATAGTGAACATATTAGCGCGATTGGAGTTCGAACTCACATACTACAATATATTAGTCTTGCACGTAAGTTACTACACCATGGATCTCCCTACAAATAGTATATTGGGGGGTGCAAAATACACCGACTGCACCCTGCAAAGGGTAAAGACCCCCCCCCCAAAAAAAAGAGTGTCCTGTATATGACACTAAACAATCACAATGGTGAGGTTACAATAATATTGGAGCTTTGGGGAATGCGGAGTACCCCTTCATTGCCGTCGCTATCAGGTTCACTCTGGCCCGGGGTGGTAGCACCTGATAGGGTCCTAACTATGGGTCAAATAAAACGAAACAGTGTACTTGTGCTAAACTGAATTGTTTGAAATATAACTGTTTTTGATATTGAAACTGTGTACTTATACTAAACTGAATTGTTTAAAACTTTTCAAAATGACTTAATTCGGCGTTAATGAACCCGAAAAGGGTTGATACGCTGCTGAATAAAATAGAACTTAAGCACGTGCTTATGCTAAACTGAATTGCTTGAAATAGAACTATTTTGACATTTAAACTGTGTACATGCCTAACTGGATTGCTCGAAATAGAACTGTTTTAGAGTTTGTTTGTTTAATGGTATATCAACCTTCTTGAAGAACAGTAGTGGTACTATTTAACCTATAGCAGGGAGGATAAGGGGTTTCATACCTTTCTCACGCGTATTTGTCCAAAAGTGATCGTATTAGCGCGACTCGAGTTCAAACTCACTTATTACGATTCCGCAGTCCAGCGTTTCAACTATTACATCACGAAGATACCCCCTCAGAATTAATTTGAAATCTAAACTGCGTACTTTTACTAAACTGAATTGTTTGAAATTGAACTGTTTTTGACATTGAAACTGTACTTATGCTAAACTGAATTGTTTAAAATAGAATCGTTTTGACATTTAACTATGAGTAAACAATGTCTATACTAAACTGAATTTTTTGAATTAGAACTGTTTGACTGAACTGAATAGTTTGAAATAGAAATGTTTTTGATAAATGAACTGTGTACCCATGCTAAACTGAATTGTTTGAAACAGAACTGATTATTAGTATAAAAATGGATTTGGCATTAAATAACCAACAAAGGTTGATATGTCATAAAACCCAAACAAACAACCAACCAACCAACAAATAGCATGTGACGGGGCATAAAGCAAAACTTTTTACAGGATAAAGTTCATTAAGGCTACAGAAAATACGGCTCATATTCGATTGATTGATTAATTGATTGATTGATTTTAACGACGTGTCCACCCGTCTCGAGTTATTTTATGCCTAAAGGTTCGGAGTATGAGTTTATTGTACGTTCATATTTACATTTTTGGAGAAGTCATTTTTTATGAGTTCTTATTTATTTATTTATTTTTGCCCATGGTCCTAATAAATACGAATCATTTTTATACAGATCTATTTGATCCTAACAGGTACTAACCCTACGGTTCAGAGTACCCGGGAGTAATTGAAATGAAGGGGTACTCCACACTCCCCGGATTTTCAGAACTGGGGTCTGGCTTTCATATCAAACTTTGTGGGTCATTTAACGCCAAATCTTGCT
>CAUZXS010001226.1:0-40000 GCA_963585895.1 Sepioteuthis lessoniana | reverse complement strand
TAAAGGAAGATAAACATATATTTGAAGTATAATAGGGGAAGAAAGAAATATACCAGGCGCATAATAAAGGAAGAAAGAAATATAGTCTGAGTACAGAAGTCAAATTAGAAATATTCTAGGATAGATAGATAGATAGATAGATAGTGCGGAAGCAAAATTAAGAATATTCTAGTATAATAATCATATTTACCCAACCCCTCCGCTCGGACAGGATATGACACAAGGTCAATTTTTAAGTAGAGTTTAACAGGTTTGAATTCAGAGTTTTCCTTCTCCTAGACTAGTTGCCTCACCAAGGCTGAAAAACCTAGTCTGCCCTACTATTTACTCATAGCTGGAGGGAGAATATTTGGATTCATACTTTTATGTGAAATGCAATCAGTCTCGTCCAAGATTTGAACTCGTGTCGCCGTGTCCATTTCCTACGACGATAACCATTACACCACGGGCACCTCCTCCTACGACGATAACCATTACACCACGGGCACCTCCTAAAATATTCTAGTATAATGATAATCATCATCATCATCATCATTATGTCGTTCCGCTAGCACGGATATTCCTGACCCTCTCTCGCCACTTCTCCCTATCGTTCATCGCCTCTGGCAGGTCTCCAGGGCTACATCCCGTATCCTCACATAGTTGCTGTATGTATGTTCGAGCAGGTCGTCCTGCTTTTGCTCGGCCATATGTGGGGGTCCATCACTTATGAGCTCGTCCCTGCTTCTCCAGCAATGTCCTGCATGTCTGGTTCGTCTAACTTGGATAGTTTTCGTAATAGGAGGCTGGTGGCCGTATAGTTGGTGCTTTGTGGGGTGTTGCCTCCAGGACTTGTTCAATATTTCTCGCAGTGACTCTATTATAAAACAAAATTAATTCTAATTTCACAAAATAAACAACAACATAAGAAGATAAGCACAAAAAAGTGAATTTACTCCATGTGGCCGCCATTTTTTATATTTTTTTAATTGTTGTATCAACACGCTTTTGAAACGATTTGCATACCTTCAAAATAAATTCTTCATACATTTTATTCTATTCCTCCTCAAAAGCAGTCTTAAGTGAACCAATATTTGGATGGGAAGTTGCATTTGTTTTGTTTTCTAAAACGCCCCATTCAGCATAATCAAGGGGGTTACAGTCTGGAATTGATGGAGGCCATAAAGAAACTCAAATTGTTTCGGAAGTTTTTTTCAGCTTGGTTTCTGTGTTAAGTAAATCATAGATTCTTTGTCGCTTCTTTTCTTGCTCACTCATATTGGGCTGAATTTTAATCTTTTAAAAAATGCTTCAATAAAAGAGCTAATCATGAACATTTACATTCATCGTGTTTTTTTTTTTTGTTTTGTTTTTTTAAATTGGACTAATCGGACTTAAAAAATGTTTCAAAATTATTTCGTATTTTGGTTCTGTATAATAATAATAATAATAATAATATATCGATATAGTCGAGTGGTAGTCGAAGGTTACCTGAAGGCTCCCTTTTCGATAGCTTCTTTACCAAGGTTTAGGGGAGGGTGCTACTCCTTTCCCTGAATTGCCCCAATTTACCTTGATCCTTACCTTATAATGCTGAGTGTTAAGCAAGGTAGCATCAAATACCATTTTTTGAGTCTTTGGTATGACTCGACCAGGGATTGAACCCAGGTCTTCCGGGCCATTGGCGAACATTCTAACCATTATGCCAATAATAATATAATAGTATGATAATAATAGTTTAATGAGAAAAGACAAAAATTTTGAAGGATTTTTTTCACACGGTTCATTTGAATACGACTAAATAAACAGATCCATTTGAACCATAGATGAGACCCTTACAAGTACTACCACTCTAGATCGAAGTGGACCTGGGAGTAATGGTAATGAAGGGCAACTCTACACTTCGCATATTTCCAGAACTGGAGCCTCACCATCAGATTTAATTTTAGTGTCATACCTAGCACACTTCTTTCGGTAGAGGGGTCTTATTTCTCAGTAGGGAATGCAGTCAGCGTATTCTTATCCTACCGACAGAGGAGTGTTAGAATATAACTCCTTTAGTGACTGCATAAGTAAAGTTGGCGACCTTAGTCGAGGGTGACCCGAAGGCTCCTTTTCAATAGCTACTATACCGAGGTGGAGGGGAGGGCGCTACTCCATTCCCAGGATTGCTCCACTTTACCCTTGATCATCACCTTATAGTGCTAAGTACTGAGCAAGGCATCAAGTACCATTTTTTGAGTCTTTGGTATGACTTGATCTGGGATTGAACCCCGGTATCGCAGACCACTGGCGAACACTCTACTCATTAGGCCAATATGTAACACCTGATTATTGGTGTTCTGAGTATGAGTCTAAACTGCCTCTGATGGTGAAGTTCCAAGTCTGGGGAATGTGGAATACAATTTCATTACCATAACTCTCAGGTTCACTATGACCTGGAATTGTAGTATCTGTTAGGCCTTGTGTGAGTCAAACAGACTGTTCAGTATTTTAGGATTATTATTATTATTAAGAAGAGTCATTAGTGTTGAATATCGGTATATGGAGCCGTTTAGCTATGTGACTGCAATGGTTAGTGCTACTTGAAACTATTTAACTGAACAATCAAATAATTTATATTAAGTTGAATTATTAGTATGAAAGAGCCATACTTGAAGCCATTCAACACGAATTTTGCCCAGTCGGCTGGAACTGTAGAATACACCGACTGCACCTCTGCAGAAGGGTAAGACACCCCCCCCCCAACGAGTATCCTGGATATGACACTAAACAATCTGATGGTGAGGTTTCAGTAATGCTGGAGCTTTGGGGAATGCGGAGTAATCATTTATTGCCATCGCTCCCAGGTCCTCTCTGGCCCGGCATGGTAGCACCTGATAGGGCCCTATCTATGGGTTAAATAGAACTAACAGCATACTTATGGTATACTGAATTGTTTGATTAAACTGAATAGCTTTAAATAGAAATGCTTTTGACAATTAAACTGTACTTACATTTGAACTGCGTGCTTATACTAAACTGAATTATTTGAAATAGAACTGTTTTTGACATTGAAACTGTATTTACACTAAACTGAATTGTTTAACATAGAACTGTTTTGACATGTAACTGTGTGTAAACAAAATCTCTACTTATACTAAACTGAATTAGCTAAGTTAGAACTGCTTGACTAAACTGAATAGCTCTAAATAGAAATGTTTTTTCACAATTAAACTCTACTTACATTTAAACTGCGTGCTTATGCTAAACTGAATTATTTGAAATTAACCTGTTTTTGACATTGAAACTTACACTAAACTGAATTGTTATATATAACTACTTGAATAGTTTGGAATAGAAATGTTTTTGACAAACTGTGTACTCATGCTAAACTGAATTGTTTGAAATAGAACTGATTATGAAAATGGATTTGGCGTTAAATGACCAATAAAGGTTGATATGCCATAAAACCAAACCAAATCAAAACGAATTATTACTGTTAGATATTAATACCTGAAATCATTTAACAGCATGCAAAAAATAAATAGCAATACCTGAAACCATTTAACTGTGTGCAAACAAATAAACTCTTGCTCGTTTAAAAATAATGTTATATACACACGATTCATTTACAAATCATATCTAAATATATGGAAACAGGATTTGGCATTAAATAGCCAACAAGGTTTATATGGTATAAAACACAACCAACCAACCTGATTATATGTGTTTCGATTTACGAAGGATCAAATATACGGGTAGATTTATGAGAAATATAGATGGATTACAATTAACAGTGATTTGGATTGATTTGATAACATATCGGCTATTGTTGGTTATTTAACGCCAAACCCTATTTAAATGTATATATTAGATATACATTATTTGGTTTGGTTTGGTTTTATGGTACATGAAACATTGTAGTGTCACGTGGTTTCCATTGAGAGAGGAGAAATAAGATAACTACTATTCCTCCGTGTTTGAATTAGCAAGCCGTCAAAGAATGACCGTTAAGAGAGATAATGTAGGTCAATCCCGAAGTAACAAATCCAGATCAGAATGGAAACAAACAGATGTTTGTACTTGGTGACCGGATGGGTAAAGAATGGGATACAGGGACATATAGTAGCCCTAACGAATCGCCTGACAGGGGAAGGAAGAAGATGGAAGCCAAATGATTGGCTAGGACCCTAAAACGGTAGTGGCACCTTCTTCCCGTCAGCGGAAATAGGAAAAAAGAAAATCAGTTTTTGGACAGAGGTCGCGGTGAACGAATCTAAAGCCAAGACTCCGGGTAAAGGAAGACGAAAAGTATCTTGGATAAGAAGGAGCCATACCTTCAGGCCAGAACTAAAAATAACATAAAGTCTGTTAGACCGTAAAAGAGGAAATATTCCCCACAGGAATCCATCGGAATAAGATAAGTAAACTTTAAGACCGTTTCTCCCTATACCCAATTATATATCCCGTCTCTCTCTCTCTCTCTCCCAATTTGAAGAAAGACTAAAGAAGAAAGAAAAGAAAAGAAGAAAGACATTTATGTTTAAGTACTATCCGTTAATAATATAGCCGACACGTTGAATATATGTATCCGCGTGTATAGTAAAAAGATTGATATATTTTCATATTCCCACGTGTTGAAGTTGTTCATTTGTATCTTTTGCTACCAAGTTGTTATTTCATGTTTCTTTTTCAGCTTCTATTCGCCTTATGTTATCCTCGCTTAATTTGTCCTATATGAATTCCTTTAAAACTATTATACGGGAAACCGGAGTTGTCGACTACTATAATTAATATTATTACTTCTAAACCTAGAAGGTCCATATCTTCCATTGTTCTAGGGGAGGAAGAACTAGTGGCCTTGGTGGGGGGTTATAGTGTGAAATTTGGAAACCCCTTGCCAACGGCGGTCAGTCTAGCCATAAAAGAACCCCCACATAATATGCCAGTTCCTACACGCCTGAGAAAGGACTCTGAACAAGGACTTATTCTACAAGGGATCAAGTGCCAGGCCGCCCCGTCCTCACACGTGTAAAAAAATAAACCCCCGTTTGGTGGTAATAACATTTAAATGCACCAGTTCCCATACGCGTTTAAATGGTTGCTCATCCGGGGATCTTTTTATTTTAATTTGCCGTCACAGTAGGTTATTTCATGCCAAATCCTCTTTATACATATATATTGAATATATTATTTGGTTGGTTTTTATGGCATATCAACCATTGTACGTTATTTAACGCCAAATCCTTTTTATGCATATATATTAAATATATAGGATTTGGTTTGGTTGGTTTTTATGGCATATCAACCATTGTACGTTATTTAACGCCAAATCCTTTTTATACATATATGTCAAATATATAGGTTTGGGTTAGGTTGGGTTTTAGGGCATATCAACCAATGTTGGTTATTTAATGCCATATCCTTTTTATACATATATATTAAATATATAGGATTTGATTGGGTTGGTTTTTATGGCATATCAACCATTGTTGGTTATTTAATGCCAAATCCTCTTTATAGATATATATCAAATATATATGATTTGGTTTGGTTGGTTATAATGGCATATCAACCATTGTACGTTATTTAATGCCGAATTCATTTTTATACATATAAACAGTTCTATTTTAAACAATTCAGACTAGCATAAGTAAACTGTTTAAATGTCAAAATAGTTCTATGGCAAACAATTCCGTTTAGCATAATACACATATCATACATTTCATGAATAAACAAAAAAAGGCTGTCTGAATAACAACAGATGACTTTGAGATCAAGCTTGGTTTCGGGATCAAACATCATTGTCTGAGCACTACCGTACAACCATATAAGATTGCCAGGTTTTGTAGAGTTAACGATTTATCATAGATAAGCCAAATAAAAATGAAGCCCGGTCATATGATTCTTTTTATATTCACATATTTTCAATCAATATTTACGAGTCCAAAAAATAAAGAGAGATTTATCATGCCATTTTCATAATCATCAACTCGCGCTGACAGCACTAAGTTCCATCTCTCTCTCTCTCTCTCTCTCTCTCTCTATTAGTCTCTATCATCCATGACTATTGGTAGATCCTCTAGGCAACATGTCAAAATAGTTCTATTTCAAACAACTTAGTTTAGCATAAGTACACAGTTCAGTTCTATTTGACCGATAGATAGGACCCTGTCAGGTGCTACCACTCTGAGCCAGAGTGGACCAGGGAGCGATGGCAATAAAAGGAGTACTCCGCATTCCTCAAAGCTCTAAATTTACTGGAGCCTCACCATCAGATTGTTTAGTGTCATATCCAAGACACTCGTTAGGGAAGTCTTATCTCACCGCAGTGAAGCAGTCGGTGTATTCTACAGCCCCAGCGAACTCTTAAGACCTGCTGTGGTTGATGTGTCTCTTTGTTGAATTGGAATTATTCATTACAACAATGTGATCTTATATCGATTTAGTTTGGTTGTGTTTTATGGCATACCAACCCTCTGGTGTTTTCAATACCAAATCTTTTACATATATATATATATATATATATTAGTTGGTCCAGTTAAACCGGAGTTGGGAGTAATTCCGCCAGGACAAGAAAACTATTCAAAAGTGAATATTTAAATTTTCCTGGTAAAGAGCTCAATGTAACAGACATTACAGAGCAATGATGTCATTAAGAAAAAACACAAACCGGTCACATTAGGATTTTAACTTTATTTCCATCCTGTTAAAAAAATTTAACCGAACTTCTTCAGATCGTATGGATAAAATAAATCAGAATAGACATAGGAAAGAAGGGTGTGAGGGGGTAGAAGAGGGGTGAAGAGTTATCTCCTCATTTAGCCCACTTTCGAGTTTTAGATTCTGTCAAAAACACATAACAGGATGGAAATAAACTTATAATCCTAATGTGACCGGTTTGTGTTTTTTCTTAATGAAATATATATATATATATATATATATATATATATATATAAGTTCTGATAGAACGAAACAGATCTGTCTGTGGATGACTATAGAGATATATATACTCCCCTACCCCCGTGGGGTTGAGTTCTCTGGCGAAGAAGTAATCGTGTTGCCATTAGCGTCTATTGCAAGCCTCTTCGTAGATGAATTGAAGTCTCGGCAACCGTTGAACGGATGTATGTAAACAATAGTAATTGTGATTCATAACCGTTTAAAATTCACTTCGCAGCTAATATCTCCTCGTGGCTGAATGGTTAGAAGCTTTGGCTTGGCATTTGAGTCAACCGGGTTTCGATCCCAGCTACTGTCTAGCTACACTGATGAGTTCTGATAGAATGAAACGGATCTGTCTGGGGCTGACTATATATATATACGTGTGTGTGTATAAGTTGTAAGCAAATAATTTGTTGGTACCATTATTTTTATGAGTCGGGGCTCATTTGTTTACAATCATTTCAATGGTCTCAAGTATTGCCATAATATTAATAATGCTCCCGAGTAAAAGATTGAACAGTTCTATTTAACCCACACTATGGAACCCTGACAGGTACTACCACTCCAGATCAGATTGGACCTGTGAGTAGCAGTAATGAAGAGATACTCCACATTTCCAAACTCCAAGACTCAAACCTCACCATCAAACGAAGTTTAATGTCATACCCAGGACACTGAATAGTTTCAAGTATAGCTGTCTATCACTAATAATTCTATTCTACATTGTCCATTCGTTTACCCATTGTTAAATGGTTTCAAACATTATTATGTAATACTGATAATTCTATTTAATATCAATCATTTATTTACACACAGATTATTTCAAGTAGTGGAAATGATTACATAGTTCTAGTTGAGCCATGGAAACCGAACGGGCACTACCACTACGGGTTAAAATAAACCTAAGAGTTATGGTATTGATGGGGTACATCACACTCCCCAAAGAATGGTTTAGTGTTATTCTTAGAACACTCGTTGGGAGGGGGCCTTACTCCTCTGGCTTTGGCATTTAATAATCCATGAAGGTTGATATGCCATTAAAAACAAATAAATCAAACCAAATCAGATCTTCAGAAATAGAGCTTAACTATTAAATGTAGTTTAATGTCAAATGTTTTTTTGTTGTTTTTTATTTATTTTTTTAGGGATTCTTACTCCTCTGCAGGGGATACATTCAGAGTATTCTTAGCCCTGCCTCCAATGAAAAGAAAAGAAAAAGCAATGCGTTAAAGAATGAGGGATTAAATAGTGTAGTCTAGCTAGCTATTACCCGTAAAAACTAAGTTATGTTTTTATTTATTTACCAAACTCCTGGGTGCATGCAAGATGTGACACAAATTCAGTCTTTTTAAGCAAAGTTTGGCAAGTTTTAATTCAGTATTTTCCTTCTGGATTGGTTGCTATATCAAAGTAAAAGAGCCCAATTTGCCCGACTGTTTACCCAAAGCTGAAGAGAGAATAATTGGATGCATAACTTTCTCGAAAAAAAAACTGCGAATAGCGTATATTGCAAATACACACACACACACACACACACACAAATACACAAACGCGCGCACGCGCACGCACATGCGCATGCGCACAAATATTAGTTGGTGTACAATGCCATGTATTTTGCTATTGACATTCACTCACAAATTTAAGTAAAATCTTTCATTAGCTGAACGTATTTAATAATTATATTCCATGTCCACGCACTTATATCTATACTTATACTCTACACGCACACACACACACACACACAGTATTATGCTTTACCTATATATATCATAATATAGTATAATATGCAGTATAATATATAATATAATCATTATCATCATCAAATTACGTGTACAGCTGGGTATTCTCTGACACACTCTCGTAATCCATCCCTATTATCCATTGCTCAAGGTAGGTCTTTCTCGAAGATATTAGCGCTTTGTGAAATGCAAACAGCCTCTTCCAGGATTTGAACTCGTGTCGACATGTCTATTTTCAATGACGATAACCGTTTCACCGCTTTGATCCATTTGTTTAAGTTCATCTCTGGTCCACTTGAGGAAGGCTCCCGAATATCTAACTAGGAGCACAGCCCAAGTATTTATCCCTTTGATGAGGTTTCTGCTGGAGAGTTTAGTCTCGAGTAGTTTTCTAGTTCTCTTGAGATATTCTTTTTGAATTTTGTCTTTCATTTCCACTTGTTTGATGGTGTCAGCCTCCAAGATACCCAAGTATTTGTAGGTTTCATTTTCTCCGAGCGTCCTAATTTTGTCGTGATTTGGTTGTTCCATTCCGTCTGTCATATGTCGTTTGCCACTTTTCATGACGAGTATGGCACATTTTTCTATGCCACATTCCATTCCTATGTCCTGACTGTTTATTCTAACGTCGTGTATAAGAGTTTCCAGTTCTTTTTCATTTTTTGCAAATAATTTAATATCATCCATGTACATTAGGTGATTGATCTTCTCTTGCGATCTGCTGAGTTTGTATCTGGCTGCGCATTTTTTGAGTATGTGGTTCAGTTGCATCATGGCTATTATGAATAGTAAGGGTGATAGTGCATCTCCTTGGAAAATCCCTCTGTGGATCTTTGTTTCAGCTAAGCTACTTCCTCCTGCTGTCAGCTCCACTCTCCAAGTTTGCATGGTCTTTTCGATGAAGTTTATGACTTCATGTGATATTTTGTACATTTGGAGATAGTGTATTATCCAGCTTTGTGGGACCATATCATATGCCTTTTTGTAGTCAATCTCTAGATTTTTCCGTCTTGTCTTGCTCTCATTTAGGATGTGTTGATCTATGTAGAGTAATTCTGCTGAACCTCTGCATCCTTTACGGCATCCTTTCTGTTCGTTCGCGGCTTATTAGCGAGTAGTAAATCTTTTCCCTTATTTTTTCTGTTAGTATTTTCCACATCATTTGTTGGCAGGTTATCGGAGCAGTTTCTTTGCTTGGGTCCTTTTGGATTAATGTAGTCTTTCCTTTAGTCATCCATTCAGGTACTTGCGCGCTTTGTAAGCATTTGTTCATTACTAGTGCTAGTCTGCCGTGAATGGAGGGGAATTTCTTGAACCAGAAGCCATGTATTCCATCATGGCCTGGCGCTTTCCAGTTTGATATTCTTTTTAGTGTTGTTTTGAGTAAGTCAATATGTATTTCCGTTTTGGGGCCTTCTTCAAGTCCCTCTAGTTCTATTGTAATATTGTTTATCCATTCAGCATTTTCGTTATGTTTCTTTGGTTGCCATATTTTTGTCCAAAATCGTTCGTTTGTTTTTTACATCCGGTTGTTGGTATGTTTTCGAGTCACTTCCTCCCAATTGTTGATAGAATTTTCTTTCGCTGTTTTGGAAAGTTCTGTTTTGTCTGTATTGTTTTACTCTTTGTCGATATCTCTTTAATCTTCCTTCTTTGGCCAGCACTTTCTGGTTTATTTCCTCAAGTTTACTGTTATTTTTCCTGTGTTGCCTGTTCCTTTTCCCCGCTTATTTCAGCGCCACTCTCTTTTTTTATCATTCTGGCTCGTATTCGTAGTTTTTTATTTGCGTTTCCAGTCGAATTTCCCATCCCGGTTTTGATTGTTTCTTCGTGCAATTTTCTCACAAACTAATTTTGCACCTGCATAGATTAGTTCATTTAACTCGGTTATATTATTCGTCGGTATGTAAGATAGTATTTGATTTCATTTATCCATTTCTATCTTAAGTGTTTTCCATTCTATGTTTCTTAATGAAGGTAGAATAGTCTTTTCACTACTTATGATTCTCTTTACATTTTCTAGATTTATCTTTGGTTCTTGTGATTGTGTTTCTTCCTGGCTGCTTGGTAGTGTATCGTTTGGGAGTGTGGGGTTTTCATTTGCCGAAGTGTGTAGTTCTTTTTCGTTGGATAGTTTTTGTTTGACACCACTTGATGTGTCTGGTACTGTATTATAGTTTTGTTTATGCATTTTTTCATGGATTTCTAGTAATTCAAGCTCAGAAAACCAACCTTACTTAACCATTGTTCTAACTTGATCGGCTAGTCTTTGGCTAGTTGTCTGAAATTTCGCACATTCTTGCCAGATCTCAATCATTCTCTTCTTGTATCCTCTTTGTGAAGGGTTGCTCCTAAAATAGCATTGTAGTGCAAGTTGATTATCTTCCCAAGTCCATGTTTTGCATGTAGGTCTCTGATCGTTGTGGTTTGTTACATCGTCTTTTCTGTACCTGAAAGAAGAGTAGCCAACATTCATAGGATGATGACCGGGTCTCCCATGTTGGCTATCAGGAGAGCACCTGCCGATTATGACACCCAGGCCTGTTGCCTGGGTCCCACGTTTTGTAATATTGTGATTGGACATTTTGATCATGGGTGGTATAATGGCTATACCAGACCCAGGGGTTGTTTATGATCTGCGCGCCTGACACAGATGTGACCAAGAACAGCTAAGACGGCTGTACATGAACAGCGGGTCACAAAAAAAGGGAAGTATAGGTTACCCTAAGTTTTGACTTAGTTAAAGTCCGTTGGCCTGCTAGTTTGTTTTACTTCCCGAACTAAAACACTTTCTAACTTCTAGGTTTTCTATTGTCCTGTTTATGGTTTATATTTACTGTCTTATAATTAAACTACCCTTCAATCAAAAAGAAATATTTCACAATAATTCACCAAAAGACTTTACAAGTAACCGAAAATCAATGTGCATTTTTTTTGGATTTTAAATAAAGGCATTTGTTACCAACCTTGACCTCACTGGGTTCTTCTGAAGACTTTTTTCGCTACCTACTAAGTTGGGGTTGCTTTTATAACTTATCCTAACAATTATATAACACCTGATTCTAGAATATTCCATCCTAGAATTTGGTGTGGTCTTTCTAGGGTGTGGGGGAGCGAGCTAATGGTAATTTAAAGGCTCGATCCTATCTGCTGCTAATAAATGTTAAAATCTGTCACGGTAAATTTAAACAACTCTTCAGTTAGTTCGAGAGATTTCAGCTGCAAAATTGTTTAGATGATTAGTAATACACTTCAATAAAAAAAAAAGAATTGTTGTTATTATTATTCACTCATTGAGAGTTTTTCTCATCAGTTTCAGCTGATGGTCTTTCACTGGAGGCTGAGTGATAGCAAGTCTCCTCAAGTCTCCGGGACTCTTCACAGTATTCTGTCCGTCCTCACTAGTGCCGTAGTTTAGATGGTCTCTGTAATATAATGGCCGAGGGATTTTGTTTTATATATCTTGCTTTTGAGTTTAGTTAGGCTGAGAACCTTTTGGATCAGCACATGGGTTAGTTAGGTGCAAACTTGACCACAGGTGTTGACGCGCGTGCGGGGAGGATATGTCGTTCACAGATGTCAAAATAAAAATCCCAGATAGGACTTGGGGATGTGAATGACGCCATGTACCAGAAGCGTGCGCGGAGGATTTGGGGGGATTTGAAAAAAGTCAGTTAGTTAAGTTGAGAACTAGACTCCGAATGGGAAGGGTCGACATTCGGGGCTCGCTGAGGCTAGACGAATTTGTGCGCTACGGGCGCTGCACGTGAGGGGGGGTAGATGGAAATGTCATCATAGAAAGATTGTGCATCTTTCTTCCTTATGTCGAAAACTTTAACTCAAAGGTAATAAACGGTTTCGTACCTGAACTAAGAAGTCGTTACGTGTTTTTCGTGTTTCGGGATTCTTATGTTCTATATATATATATGTTATGAACATTCTATGTACGTTTCACATATCCGGATATCTGGCAATGTTACAGTCTCCACCCATCCTCTAACCTCCAAGTCCTCCAGTCCCTTTAATTATTCTTCGGTTACTGTATCAAAAGCACCAATCACGATTGGTACAATTGTCACCTTCATGTTCCATAGTTTTTTCAATTCCCTAGCCAGGTCGAAGTACCTATCCTTCTTTTCACATTCTTTCAGTTTTTATCATTATTATTATTATTATTATTTAAACTATCAAATTTCTAATGTGACTGAATTGTGAATAAAAGCTGGTGTTCTCAAAATGATGTTTTAATAACAAAAAGAAATGTAAGAAAAGACAATCTCAGAGTCTGTTCTCTTTGTCTCGTTTTCAGTATAATAACATGTGTTATATCAAGTGTTCTCCCAATTTTCGATCGGCTGTATTCTGTAATATTTTCGGAACAAAAATAGTAGATACAGAAATAGATTAACCTGGGGTGTTGATAAATTATTATGTAGAAAAAAAAGAGAGTGTGTAGAAAAAAAGAGAGTAAGCAGAGAGGGGGGTTATTAAAGAAGAAAAGGGAAAGTTGTATTCACGATTTAAAAAAAACTGCGAATACTGTATATTCCAAATACACACATACACACAAACGCACTCAAAAGCACGAACACACACACACACAAATATTAGTTGGTGTACAATGCGATTTATTTTGCTATTTACATTCACTCCCAAATTTATGCAAAATCTTTCATAAGCCGAACGTATTTAATAATTATATTCCATGTCCATACACTTACATCTCTACTTATACTCTACATACACACACTCACACAGTATTATTTTTTTACCTATATATATCATAATATAGTATAACATGCAGTATGATATATAATATAATCATTATCATCATCATCATCAAATCACGTGGATGTGCCCGTGGTGTAATGGTTATCGTCACAGGATATGGACACGGCGATACGAGTTCAATTCCTGGACAAGACTGATTGCATTTCACATAGCACTAATACCCTTGGGAAAGGTATGAATCCAATTATTCTCCCTCCAGCTATGGGTAAATAGGTTCTTCAGTCTTGGTGAGGCAACTAGTTTAGGAGAAGGAAAACTCTGAATTCAAACCTGCTAAACTCCGCTTAAAAATTGACCTTGTGTCATATCCTGCCCGAGCAGAGGGGTTGGGTAAATAGTATCATCATCAAATCATGTGTACAGCACAATATTCTCTGACCCACTCTTGTTATCCGTCCCTATTATCCATTACTCATGGTAGGTCTTCTAGGCCGCGTCCTCCGTGTGCACAGAAGTAATGTAAGTCTTTCGTTTCTGTGTTTAATGGCATATCAACCTTTGTAGGTTATTTAACGCCAAAGCCATCCTTCAAGAAGAACAGTAGGGATGCTATTTAACTCATAACTGGAAGGATAAGAGGGTTCATTTCCCAAGGGTATTTGTCCAAAGTGAATGTAATAGCTCGACTGGAGTTCGAACTCGCTTACTACGATTCCGCAGTCCATCACTTTAACCATTACACCACGAAGACACCACCTCCCGAGTAAGTCTTTACTGGTCAGCCAAACTATGAATTTATAACACATAACATATAGTATAATACATATTTTCATATTAGATCATGTTATACATGGTATAACATATATTTTGATATTAAAGCATAATATATAGTATAATATATATTAGAGGAGGTGCTCGGAGTGTAATGGTTATCGTCGCATGAACTGGACACGGTGATCTGATTTCAATTCCTAGACGAGGCTGTTTATATTTCATATAGCGCTTATATACTAAGGAAAGGTATGCACCGAACTATTCTCCCTCCGGCTGAGGCAGATTTGTCTCTTTAATCTAGATATGGCAACCAATCTAGAAGAAAAATTCTTAATTCGAATCTATTAGATTTTTAAAAGAAATTTACCTTGAGTTATCCTGCCCCTACTGTGGGGTTGGTAATTATATATATATATTATAGTATATTATGAGAGGTGACATTTCCACACTAAACAATAGTTGTCTGAAACTAGTAGACAAGTTCACCTACCCAGGAAGGAGTGTCTCATCAACCGAGACAGACATCAACACGCGACTAGCAAAGGTATGAACAGCTATCGACAGTCTATCGGTCTTATGGAAGTCAGACCTGACCGATAAAATGGAACGCAGTTTTTTTCAAACAGCGGTCGTGTCGATACTGCTGTATTGATGCACTGCATGGACGCTAACAAAACGTATGGAGTAAAAGCTTGACGGCAACTGCACAAGAATGCTGCGAGCAAAATTGAACAAGTCCTAGAGGCAGTGGCCCACAAAGCAGCAGCTTTACGGCCACTTACCACCCATCACTAAAACTATCTAAGTTAGACGAACCAGACATGCAGGACACTGCTGGAGAAGTAGGGACAAGCACATAAGTGATATACTCGTGTGGTCCCCTTCACATGGACGAGCAAAAGCAGGACGACCAACTAGAACCTACATACAACAACTCTGTGCCGATACAGGATATAGCCTTGAAGACCTACCAGAAGCGATGGACGATAGAGAAGGGTAGCGGGAGAAGGCCAGGGAGATCTGTGCTGGCGGCACGACATGATGATAATGATGATATAGTTTGATATATATTATAATCTTGTTGTATAGTATATTTATAATATATATAGTATAATCGAAAAAATATAGTATAATCTATGTTGATAAATATTCAAACTATATATAATACATAATAAATATTTGTTCAATATATATCTTGAGATTGGAATATCAATGTGTTTTTTATTTGGTTTGTTTCTGCTAATCAACCAAGAATACCGGCCCATTGGCACAATGGTTAGAGTGTTCGCCAATGGTTGTAGTCATGCCAAAGAATCAAAAAATGGTACTTGATGCCTGCTTGCTTAACACAGCATTATAAGGTGCGTATCAAGGGTAAGTGGAGCAATCCTGGGAAAGGAGTGGCACCTTACCCTACACCTCGATGTAGTAGCTATTGAAAAGGGAGCCTTTAGGTCGAGGGTGACCCGAAGGCTCCCTTTTCAATAGCTGCTTATATACATATATATATATATATATATTGGCAGCATTTCTTCTTTAATACATATCATTCTCACCGAAAACACAACAATATTAGAACATTAAAATAACAAGCAAAAACTACAGATTCTCGAAGCACTACATATTAGGAACATTCAACCCAAACTTAACAGAATTAATTTTCAAACTAGTGCTAATGTATTTAAATGTCTTTAGCTTCTGATACTATTTATAGAAACACTTTTAAAAGTAAACGCTACACACTGCAACGGCACAGATGCTCTTCTTCTTCTTACAAAGTAGTAATGTACATACAAAAGTTACATCACTTTTGTAATAGATCCTCCCCTGATGATGGCCCAAAGTCGGGCAGAAAGTACTTGGGAAATAAATACTTATGGAAGATCATCATCATCATATCGTGCTGGCAGCACGGATATCCTTGACCCTCTCTCGCCACTCCTCCCTATCGTTCATCGCCCTAGGTAGGTCTTCAGGACAACAACCTGTATCCTCACATAGCTGCTGAATGTACGTTCGTGCTGGTCGTCCTGCTTTTGCGCGGCCGTGTGTGGGGATCCATAAGAGTACATCTCTTATGAGTTCATCTCTGCTTCTCCAGCAATGTCCTGCATGCCTGGTTCGCCTAACTTGAATAGATTTCGTGATAGGGGGCAGGTGGCCGTACAGTTGGTGTCTTGTGGGGTGTTGCTGCCAGGACTTGTTGAGGATTGCACGCAGCATTCTTGTGTAATTGCCATCTAGTTTCTTCTCCAGCCGTTTTGTTAGCGTCCATGTAGTGCATCCATATAGCAGTATCGATGTGACCGCTGCCTGGAAGAAACTGCGTTTCATTTTATCGGTTAAGTCTGATTTCCATATAGTCGATAGCCTATTGATAGCTGTCCATGCTTTCGTTAACCTCGTTTCGATGTCCTTTTCGGTTGATTCGACGCTGCTTCCTAGGTACGTGAATTTGTCTACTAGTTTAAGAGGGGTTCCTTCTAGAGTGGAGATGTCCCCTGTTTGGTTATAGCACATATATTCCGTTTTGTGTGCATTAACATGGAGGCCTATGCTTGCTGCTGCTCGTTCCAGGCTATGCAGAAGTGTTTCGGCTTGGTCAGGTGTATTTGCCAGTATTGCTATGTCATCGGCGTAGTCGGCGTCGGTAATTGTTGTTGCGGGATATCTTCTGCTTCTTTTCTTCGTCAGTTCGAAGCCATTCTCTTTGATTTTGTCAATCGATGTTTTAAGTACGTAGTCTAGACAAATGATAAAGAGATACGGAGCCAGCGTGTCCCCTTGTAGTACTCCTGCTACAATGTCGAAGTATTCTGTGTCTCCATCTGGTGATCGTACTTTTACTTTAGTGTTTCTATAGAGAATCGTTATTGCCGCTACGGTTTCTTTAGGTATGCCGTACGCTAGTAGGATTTGTTCCATCTTTCCTCTGTGAATGGAGTCGAAAGCCTTGGTAAAGTCGACAAATATTAATGTCGCTTGTAGGTTCTTTGCCCGTACACCCTCAAGGATTCTGCGGATGGTTAGTATTTGTGAGGTCGTAGATCTATTTCTTCGGAAGCCATTTTGGTTTTTTCTAAGTATGTTGTCGATTTTGGGTTCTATGCGGTTTCGTAGTAGGGCATTGTAGATTTTGGCAGCTATGGATGTAAGTGTTATGCCTCGGTAGTTTTTGGCTAATCCGAGGTCTCCCTTTTTAGGGAAGGGGAGTATGCATCCCTTCGTCCATCTATCTATCGGATTTTGATTGTATACTGCGTTGCAGTGTCGGAGCAGTATGTCGTCGAATTGTCTGGTCTTCCATACTTCCGGGGGAATTTCGTCCAGTCCTGCAGCTTTCCTATTTTTAATTTTTCTGAGAACCGAGTCGAGTTCTCCTTGTGTGAACGGTCCAAGTTTAATGTCTAATTGTTTGCTAATTATTCTGGTGATTGGTTCATGCGTTATTTTTGGTGGGTTTCCAAGTAAGTTTTCGAAGTGCTGTTTCCACAGTTTTATTCTTTCTTGTTGGTTTGCTGCTTTAAGTTTTGCTTTGGTTGTGTTCTTTCTTCTGCTCACTTCGTTTATTGTTTGCCAGGCAATTCTAGATTGTCTATCTTCTACCGAGTCTCTGATCTTATCTATCTGATTTTGAATGTATTCTGTCTGTTCCTTTATATATATGCCTGCTAATTGATATTGTGCCGTTATGGAAGATACATCAACCAATTCCCGCCGAATATTATAAAATCAATACGGCAATATGAAAGGATCAACAAAAAATATGTAGACAAAAAATGTCTATTATGTTCAACGAAATATATATAGTTCTCAAGTTTGTATGTAACAGTAAATCAGGGAAAATTGGTTATCATAGCAAGATTTTTATAAGAGCAATTCACTTTAAATGCTCTAACTTCAAGAATAAAATAATTTTCAATTGGATGATAATTTCATAGAGTCTGCATTCACGCTGAATGTTATTTTTAACAATCCCAATTTACGATATAGCAGAAATGACTAGGAAATACAAATTAGAATTATTCACTACTTCCTAAATTGAAGCATCAATATCATCCTGGACAGCTCTTCATCAAAATAATTATACAACATGAGCGCAATTGAATTTATTCCTTAAATATGTTAACTTTCATATTCCTACATATGCTCACAGAAACAATGTGTTTTGGGTATGAAACTAAACTGCTCTAGATAGTGAGGCTCCAGTTCCAGAGATCAACTGAGTACTCCTTCATTGCCATTACTTTCACTTGCACTCTTAAGAAACAATTATATAAAAAATCTAAATATGAACGCACACTGAATATGATTCCTTAACCTGTAGGCATAGAATAACCCCATACGGGTTGGCACGCCGTTAAAATCAACCAAAGAGGAATGTGAGTAATAGAGCTGGTTTCTAAAAAAAATTTTTCGAGTTATTTTTTTCGTTAAAATTTAATTGATTGGTTGATTTTTAGGGCATACCATGTATATGGATTACAATTTGATTGGTTGATTTTTACGGCATATCAATCCATCTAGGATTATTAGAGCCTTCCAAGTTTATGTAATAACAACTTTGGTAGTTGAGATAAACAGAAGAGATATTAAAAATTTATAAAGTTGTAGAAAAAATCAAATGGATTACATTAAGATATTTAACAAAATGAAAATGAACTAGAAACACTTGTGGTGTAATGGTTAAAGGTGTAATGGTTAAAGTGTAATGGTTAAAGTGTGTAATGGTTAAAGTGAAATGGTTAAAGTGTAATGGTTAAAGTGTTATGGTTAAAGCGTGTAATGGTTAAAGTGTAATGGTTAAAGGTGTAATGGTTAAAGTGTAATGGTTAAAGGTGTAATGGTTAAAGTGTAATGGTTAAAGCGTGTAATGGTTAAAGTGTAATGTTTAAAGGTGTAATGGTTAAAGTGTAATGGTTAAAGCGTGTAATGGTTAAAGTGTAATGGTTAAAGTGTAATGGTTAAAGCGTGTAATGGTTAAAGGTGTAATGGTTAAAGTGTAATGGTTAAAGCATGTAATGGTTAAAGTGTAATGGTTAAAGTGTAATGGTTAAAGCGTGTAATGGTTAAAGTGTAATGTTTAAAGGTGTAATGGTTAAAGTGTAATGGTTAAAGGTGTAATGGTTAAAGTATAATGGTTAAAGGTGTAATGGTTAAAGGTGTAATGGTTAAAGTGTAATGGTTAAAGGTGTAATGGTTAAAGTGTAATGGTTAAAGCGTGTAATGGTTAAAGTGTAATGGTTAAAGTGTAATGGTTAAAGGTGTAATGGTTAAAGTGTAATGGTTAAAGCGTGTAATGGTTAAAGTGTAATGGTTAAAGGTGTAATGGTTAAAGTGTAATGGTTAAAGGTGTAATGGTTAAAGTGTAATGGTTAAAGGTGTAATGGTTAAAGTGTAATGGTTAAAGCGTGTAATGGTTAAAGTGTAATGGTTAAAGTGTAATGGTTAAAGCGTGTAATGGTTAAAGCGTGTAATGGTTAAAGGTGTAATGGTTAAAGTGTAATGGTTAAAGCATGTAATGGTTAAAGTGTAATGGTTAAAGTGTAATGGTTAAAGGTGTAATGGTTAAAGCGTGTAATGGTTAAAGTGTAATGTTTAAAGGTGTAATGGTTACAGTGTAATGGTTAAAGGTGTAATGGTTAAAGTGTAATGGTTAAAGTGTAATGGTTAAAGGTGTAATGGTTAAAGTGTAATGGTTAAAGCGTGTAATGGTTAAAGTGTAATGGTTAAAGGTGTAATGGTTAAAGTGTAATGGTTAAAGCGTGTAATGGTTAAAGTGTAATGGTTAAAGGTGTAATGGTTAAAGTGTAATGGTTAAAGGTGTAATGGTTAAAGTGTAATTGTTAAAGCGTGTAATGGTTAAAGTGTAATGGTTAAAGGTGTAATGGTTAAAGTGTAATGGTTAAAGGTGTAATGGTTAAAGTGTAATGGTTAAAGCGTGTAATGGTTAAAGGTGTAATGGTTAAA
The DNA here is from genome assembly GCA_963585895.1 of Sepioteuthis lessoniana. Lineage (NCBI taxonomy): Eukaryota > Metazoa > Mollusca > Cephalopoda > Myopsida > Loliginidae > Sepioteuthis > Sepioteuthis lessoniana. Next base: position 19,880 of record CAUZXS010001226.1, on the reverse strand, counting down.
GTGTAATGGTTAAAGGTGTAATGGTTAAAGTGTAATGGTTAAAGCGTGTAATGGTTAAAGTGTAATGGTTAAAGTGTAATGGTTAAAGGTGTAATGGTTAAAGTGTAATGGTTAAAGGTGTAATGGTTAAAGCGATGGATTGCGGAATCGTAGTGAATTCGTACACCAGTCACGCTATTACGTTCACTTTTGGAGGTGCCCGTGATGTAATGGTTATCGTCGTAGGAAATGGACACGGCGACACGAGTTCAAATCCAGGACGAGGCTGATTGCATTTCCCATAGTACTAATACCCTTGGAAAGGTATGAATCCAATTATTCTCCTTCCAGCTATGGGTAAATAGTAAGGCAGCCTTGGTGAGGCAACTAGTCTAGGAGAAGGAAAACTCTGAATTCAAACCTGTTAAACTACGCTTAAAAATTGACCTTGTGCCATATCCTGCCCGAACGGAGGGGTTGGTGAATATGATTACGTTCACTTTCGGGCAAATACCCTTGGGAAAGGTATGAACCCCCTTATCATCCCAGTTATGGGTTAAATAGTACCACTACTGTTCTTCAAGGAGAATGACTTTGGCATTAAATAACCTACAAAGGTTATTTAATGCCAAATGTTATTTTTAACAATCCCAAATTGTTAAAAATAACACTTAAAAAACACTTATAAAAAGTTATTAGAATCTATAGCTAAGATATGGGAATGGAATTTGGGATTGAAAAATGTACCATCCTTATAATGAAAAAACGGGAAATGAAAACAGCGTACGTAGAACTGCACAATAAGGAATGAATCAGAACACTTGGAGAAAATGACAAAAATCAGAAAATATTGGAAGCGCACACCATCAAACAAACAGTGATGAAGGAAAAAGTAAGTAAAGAATACCCAAGTAAGAACAAGAAAACTTCTTGGAACCAAACGCTGCCGTAGATATGTCATTAAAGGAACAAGCATCAAGGAATTCCATTTCGCAAGATACTCTGGACTATTCCTAAAATAGACAATAGAAGAATTCAGACAAATTGATCATAAAACAAGGAAATTGATGACAATGCACAAGGCTTTACACTCGAGAGATTACATAGACAGACTTTATGGGTCGAAAAAAGAAGGAGGAAGAGGAATCGCCAGCACTGAGGATTGTGTTGATACAACAATGCAAGGACTCGAGGAATATACGAAAAAGAGCAAAGAAAGACTACGTATGGGAGCCAATAGCGGCAATACTAACAAAAATAATTTAAGAACAAACAAGAAAACAACAAAATCTATAAAAACAAAAATGGCAAGAAAAACAACTGTATTTATACTTCAATCAAAGGAAATTACACACAAGATGACATGGACGGGAAAAGGTTAGCTAAAGAGAGAAATTGACGGCCAGACTAAGTTTTGATTCGCAAGAAGCGGACTAAAGAGGGAAAATAAAAGAAGATGAAATGATAAGCAAATACTTGGATCTTGCTAGAGAGCTGAAAAAGTTGTGGAACATGAAGATGATGGTGATATCAAATGTAATTGGTGTCCTAAGAACGGTCCTCAAAAGCCTGAAAAAGAAACTGAGTGAACCAGCAACCAGAGGTAGAATAAAGATTATCCAGACCACAGCACTGATAAAATCAGCAAGAATAAATTGAAGAGTCCAGGCGACCGGAAAAGATTTGCTCTTACTCGGGATTCAGGGAAAAAGTACGAGTTAAAACTGATGTGAAAACCCCGCAATAATAATAATAATAATAATAATAATAATAATAATAATAATAATAATACACCTTATCTCGGCCAGACGACCAGACCTAGTGATAGTCAAATGAAAAAAAAAGAAGAAAACCCGCCTAATTGTGGACTTTACCGTTCCGGGAAGACCACAAAGTAAAATTAAAAGAAAGCGAAAGTAAAGATGAATACCAAGACTTTGCTAGAGAACTAAAAAGATTATGGAACATGAAAGAGATGGTGATCCCAATTGTAACTGGTACTCTTGGAGCAATCCCCTAAGGATTGGTAAAGGGACTGGAAGACTTAGAAATAAGAGGACGTGTGGAGACTATTATTATTAAGATCGGCTTGAATACTGATAAGAGTCCTAGAAACTTGAGGAGACTCAAACTCCAGGGAAAAACCGTCAGCTAGTGCTGGTGCGAAAAACTCTCAAAGAAGTAAAATAATAATAATAATAATAATAATAATAATAATAATAAGAAGAAGAAGAAGAAGAAGAAGAAGAAGAAGAAGAAGAAGAAGAAGCGAATGCAGCAAATTAGCACAGAAAGAGTATAAGACTAGACACGACTGAGCGGGCAAGGTGATCCACTTGTGCTGAGCAAGAAATTTTAATTTGACCATAAGAACAAATGGTATATGCCCAACCTAGAATCTGTACCGGAGTATTAGACGCACAAACTCCTCTAAGATTTTGACATACAAACGGATCACCTAATTTCGACTCGACAACCAGACCTAGTAATAATAATAAAAAAAAGAACTTGCAGAATTGTGGATTTAGCTGGCCCAGCTTAGCACAGAGTAAAATTGAAAGAAAGTGAGAAGAAAGATAAGTACTTCGACCTTGCTAGGGAATTGAAAAAAAAAACTATGGAACATGAAAGTTGTTGTTATACCAATTGTAATTGGTGCTTTTGATACAGTCACCAAAGGATTGAAAAAAAAAAGGACAAGAGGACTTAGAAATAAGAAGACGAGTGGAGACAATCCAAACTTCAGCATTGCTGAGATCGGCCTGAATACTGAGAAGAGTCTTGGAGACTTAAGGAGACTTGTTGTCACTCAGACTCCTGTGAAAGACCATCAGCTAATGCTGATGTGAAAAGCTTTCAAGGAGTAAAAACAATAATAATGCAACCGAATAGCAAATATAGATAATATGATGACAGAGACGAAACAATTAATCACATGAAAAGCGAATGTTGCTTACTAGCGCAAAGACATGACTGGGTGGAGAAGGTGATCCACTGGGATTTGTGCAAAAAATTGAAATTTTACCTTATTACCAATAATACATGCACAATCCAAAATCCGTCCTGGTGAATGAGACGCATAGAATTCCCAGGAACTTTAAGATAAAAACGGATTACCTAATCTCAGTCAGAAGATCAGAACTAATGATAATTAACAAAAAAGAAAATAACTTGGCGTACAGTGGACTTTGCCGTGCCAGTGGAACATAGTCTAAAAATCAAAGAAAGCGAAAAGAGAGACAAGTATTTGGACCTTGCCAAAGAACTAAGAAAACTGTGGGACATAAAGGTGACGGAGGTACCAATTGTAATTGGTGCACTCGGAATGATTTCCAAAGGCTTGGAAAGGGGTCTGGATAATAGGAAAACGAATAACGAGCCGAGACCATCCAGCATTAAGATCGGCCAGAATACTGAGAAGAGTCCGGGAGACTTGGAGAGACTTTCTGTCACTCGAAAAGACCGCTCGAAGTAAAATAATGATATTAAGAATAATATTCAAAGTTTTGACTCCATATGGTAAGTTTATGAAATTTCTAAATTTTTTACTGTAATTTTATTTCATAATTTTGGTTTGGTTTGGTTTGGTTTCTTTGTTTAATGGCATATCAACCTTTGTAGGTTATTTAATGCCAAAGCCATTCTCCTAGAAGAGCAGTAGTGGTACTATTTAACCTATAGCCGGGAGGATAAGGGGGTTCATACCTTTCCCAAGGGTATTTGCCCGAAATTGAAAGTAATAGCGCGACTGGAGTATCATAATTTTGACTAATATTATGAAGTACTTGCGTGAATTTGGCGATTGGTCTCGAAGGTATCCAACGACGTTCTGTCAATACTGGCTGTTCTTATTTCAGGTGCAAAAGTAAAGAACAAATTTGCTATTCAGATGAGATACACCAACGGAAAAAATGGACTAAAGAAGACAACAAAAATATAATCTACTTTTATTTTAAAAGCAATCCTGCACAAAAATGGCATAGAAAAATGATGACGGACATTTTGGCATAATCTGCTAGATTTAATACAAGTCAAAGACTAGCGAACCAAGTTAGACGGATTCTAAAGACCTTGAGAAATTAGAAATATGTGATCGATTAAGTTGTGAAGAATATGCTTAAGAACTGTCCCCTACTCGAATTGGAAAGTATAATACTGAAAACCAAAACACCACAGCACAACATCAGCAGGACACATAGCGTAACGGTTATAGGCGTTGGTTACCTAAGCTTCTAAGGAGACAATCATCTGGAGGTTGCAGATTCAATCCTGACTGCAGGCGAGTAACAATACAGGAATACTTAACACTTGTACCCAGTTATGGCAAACGGAATCCGAACAGGCGACCCCCATGGATTCAATAAAGGACGTAGTTCGAAGTTCCATGAAGGTTCCCGAGTTCGACAAACACCTGAAGAAGGCCGAAGGACATATCGGCCAAAACGTTGTGGAAATAACAATAAAGATAAAGACAATAGTTCGAAAACCCTTAATGATAAAAAAAAATCATTAACACAAAAATACAGAAAAAAATTAAGAGTTTATAAAAAAAATCTGGACTGAAAAAAAATTACATTACCCACCTCAGGAACCAAGGCTGGAAAGAAGTCAAGGTAGAAACCGAAAAAGTAAAGAAATATTAACAAATAACCTAACGGACAATATCACTGAATTAAATGAGCAAAAGCATGAGCAAAACTCGTCATTAGTAAAATTGGTGTCTCTTTAAAAAAAAGTCGAACAGAAATACAAAACCTGAATGGGAAATGAGGCAAAAAGGACAAACAAAGAAATTACAACAACCAAAAATGCTAAGGGAAAAAAACACACAAGAATACATCGAAATAAAAAGAAAAAGAAAAAAAGACAGATAAGTCAAACAGTATAACAGGAAGAAACAGATTAGAAATATTGGCGAAAGAATGGAGACTCAAAAGATACCGAAATTGGGTCGAATAATACAAACAAAACTGAATATTAAAAAAAAAAAAACGAAAGAAAATTCTACCAAGTCGGTGTAGAATATAGAAGGACAAATCAACAAAAGAAACAAAAGAATTTTAAAGTAAAATGTGGGAACAGAAAGAAAATAAAAGAAAGGATGAATAACACGAAGAAAGAATCACAAGGACTCGAAGAAATCGCTGAGCCGGACATACGAGGATCATTAAATAAGTTTCCAGACTTTTTTCGTATGGGCACTTTTATTGATAGTACACACATGAAACTCTAGTCCCCTTCGAAGTAATCGCCTCCGGCTGCAATGTACTTGTTGCACAGTTCCAACAACTTCTGGAAGGCCACATCGAAGTCCTCTTGTGTGAGCGTGTCAATGACCTTCCTCACAACCTCTTTCATCTCCTCAATTGTCTCATAACGACAGCCTCTGAGCTTAGGGAATAAGCAAAAGTCATTGGGAGCAAGGTCTGGACTATAGGGAGTATGAGGAAGTGTCTTGATGCCCATCTTGCTCAAATAGTCTGTGACAAGGATGGAGTTGTGGACTGGTGCATTGTCCTGCTGGAAATGCCACTGACCCGATTTGAAGAGGGCTGGCCTCTTCCGACGGAATATCTTCATGAACTCCCTTAAAACCTCAACATAGTAACCCTAACCCTAACCCTTTGGCCAATTAACTCTGGTGTATTGACTTGCTTACTCCTCCCACACCTCTCATCATCCCTCACAGACTCCTTGCCTTCCTTGAATCTCTTATGCCACTCAAAAACTGATGCTCTATTCATGCAATATGCTCCAAAAGCAGTCTGAAAAATTCCATACGTTTCTGTGGCATTTTTCCCAACAGAATTTTATTGCATATCGTTCTTCTAAAGTGTCAGATTGGATTTTTGAAATTCACCAGCTGTGACAATCAGGTTTTTGTAGGGTGTATTCCAATTGCTGCTGTAGCTATTTTTTTTTTTAACCTGAAATCATAAAAATTGGTCAGTCATCTCATAAGATGTATAGCAATAACATAGTGAATTTTCAAGAGTCTACAACAATTTTAAATGCCTGTACAAAAAAGTCTGGAAACATATTGAAGGCACCATGTACAGCTGGAATCACTCCGAGCAACACTCAAGAAAGTACCGAATTAGAAAACGATAGGCAGTGATGGCATACATGGATTCTGTTTTGAAAAATTCACGTCCATCTACGACAGGCTCTGCGACTGAATAAATGCCTCCCCAAAACAGACATACCCGAGTGGACGACGAAAGACAAAGCTACCCGATAACCTGTTTTCCTAAGATGTGGAAAATCTTGACAGCACGGGTTACAGAAGAAATGTATCACTCGCTTATATGCTACGGACTATTTTTGAAAGAACAAAAAAAAAATGCCGCAAGGGAACAACTGGAAGAAATGACCGACTATATAGAGACCAGAAGATTCTCAAAGAAGCCAAAACAAAGCGAGAAATGGGCCTGGATAAGGCCGATGATATAATGTCGCCATCTTGGATAGTAGTGTTAGAAGATATATAAAATATCTGACAAAGTCATTAACTTCATCGTGAATGCCATGAAAAACTGGAGGGTGGAATTGACAACGGAAATACACAACCTCGAAGGAGACTTACTTTCACCACTGTTATTCGTTATAGCTATAACTCTCAACTGGGTACATAGGAGAGGCCCAGGAAACGACAAATTTACAAAATCATGAAAAAGATTAATATCATGTACATGGATGATATAAAAGCATTTGGAAGAAATGAAAAAGAACTGAAGACCTTGATACAAACTCTAAGAATATCCAGCCAGGATAGAGGAATTGAATTTGGCATTGAAAAATGCTAAATGCTCATAATGAACGGTGAGAAAACAGAAACAGTGAAAGAAATACAGTTACCAAATCAGGAAAGTATTAGAACGTTTGTAGAGAAGGAAAATTACATGTACATGTGAATATTGGAAGTGGACATCATCAAACAAACGGAGATGAAGGAAAAAATAAGAGTACTTCAAAAGAACAAGAAAACTTCTCGAAACCAAACCCTGCAGTAGAAATCTCATCAAAGGGATAAACACCTAGGCTGTCCTTCTAATAAGATACTCAGGACCATTCCTAAAAGGAACAAAGGAGGAACTCGGACAAAATGACCAAGGGTCAAGAAAGATAGAGACTATGCACAAGGCGTTACACCCAAGAGATAATATATACGGACTGTATGTGTCAAGAAAAAAAGGAGGAAGAGGACTCGGCAACATTGAGGATTGCGTTGATGTATCAACACAAAGATTCAAGGTTGGTTGGTTGGTTGGTTGGTTTTTATGGCATATCAACCTTTGTAGGTTATTTAACACCAAATCCGTTTTTATGTAAATAATCTGTTCTATTTAAAACAATTCAGTTGAGCATGAGTACACAGTTTAATTGTCAAAAAAATTTATATTTCAAACTATTCAAGCAGTTATATGTAATAATTCAGTTAAGTGTATATACATTTCTCTTTCAAATAATTCAGTTAAGCTTAAGCACGCAGTTTAAATGTAAGTACGGTTTAGTTATCAAAAACATTTCGTTAGTTCTATTTAACCCATAGATAGGACCCTTATCAGGTGCTACCACTCCGGGCCAGAATGGACCTGGGAGCAATGCTAATGAAGGGGTACTCTGCATTCCCCAAAGCTCCAGCATTGCTGGAAACTCACCGTCAGATTGTTTAGTGTCATATCCAGGACATTCGTTGGGAGGGGTCTTACCACTCTGCAGAGAAGCAGTCGGTGTATTCTATAGCCCCAGCTGACTGGGCAAACAAAGATTCAAAGATTACATAAAAACGAGCAAAGAAAGACAAAATAAGGCAGCCAATAAAATCATCGACAACATAAGTACGGACATAAAAACAAGAAAAAATTAGGAAGCAAAAATAGAAAGAAAAACAACTGTATGGATATTTCAAGCGACCAACTAGCGAGATTGCACACGAGAAGACATTGACATGGCTACGAAAAGGAAAGGTGTAGAGAGAAACTGAATCTCTTTTAATAGTAGCACAAAATAATGCACGAAAGACGGTTTATATTAAACGAAAAAACTGAAAATACACCGCAGAATAGCAAATGTAGTTAATGTGGATACTTAGCACAAAAAGATTACAAGATTAGGTTACAAATGAGTGGGGAAGATGATCAACTAAGAATTGTGCAAGAGATTAAAATTTGACCATTCTACCAAACGATATGTAAACAAAACAGAATCCATCCTAGAAAATGAGACGCATAGAATTCTATGGAATTTTGAGATAAAAACGGATTATCTAATACCGGCCAGAAGATCAGAACTAGTGTTGATTAACAAAAAAATGTTATCAAGTGGATTTTGCCAATAGGTGGATCACTGTGTGAAAATCAAAGAAAGTGAAAAGAGACGTAAGTACTTAGACCTTGCCAGAGAATTAAGAAAGCTGGAGAACATGAAAGTGACAGTGATACAAGTTGTATTTGGAGAGCTTGGAATGATCCCCAAAGGATCGGAAAGGGAGTTGAAACCGTTGGAGATCGGAGAGAGAACTGAGACCATCCAAACCACAGTATTATTAAGATCGGTTAGAATACTGAGAAGAGTCCTGAAGACTTGATTGGTTGGTTGTTTTGTTTTATGATATTATAGGGTCATTTGACGCTGAATTAAATTCTAAATTAATTTGTTTTGTTTTATGACATTTTCGGGTCATTTAACGCCGAATTAAGTTTTAAACAATTCAGTTTTGTATAAGTATAGTTTTTGTTTTGAAACAGTTAAATGTCAAAACAGTTCTGATTCAAACAATTCAGTTTAGCATCAGTACACAGTTTCCATGTCAAAAGCAGTTCTATTTCAAACAATTCAGTTTAGCATAAGTATACAGTTTAGTTCTATTTAAAAAGCAGTTCTATTTCAAACAATTCAGTTTAGCATAAGTATACAGTTTAGTTCTATTTAAAAAGCAGTTCTATTTCAAACAGTTGAGTTTAGCATAAGTACGCAGTTTAAAAGTAAAAAAATTGTTCGATTTCAAACAATTCAGTTTAGAATAAGTTCACAGTTTAGTTCTATTTAACCCATAGATAGAACCATATCAGGTACTACCACTACGGGTTAGAGTGAACCAGGGTGCGATGGCAATGAAGTGGTACTCCGTATTCCCTAAAGCTCCAGCATTACTGGAGCCTCACCATCAGATTATTTATTGTGATATCCAGGACACTCGTTGGCATAGTCTTACCCCTCTGCAGTCGGTGAATTCTACAACCCCAGCTGGTAACTGAAGACTTGAGGAGACTTGCTATCACCCAGGTTCCTGTAAAAGACCACCGGTTAACTCTGTTGTTAAAAAAATTTTCAGGAGTGATATATTCATACCACAGAAAAAAAATCAATATCAAACTTCGTCGTCTTCGTGAAGGAGTTAACAGTCTCGTAGATTAATTCCTATCGGGCAATCATTTCGATACCCTCGTGGTTTTCTGGATTTGCAACTTTGTGTCAAATGAATAACAATAAACATTTAAATAAGATTTGTCTATTCTTTTTTTGTTTTTTGTTTTTTTGTTTTTTTGTATTTGCTTTTTTAATATATATTTTTCATAATGTATTGGCAACTTGGTGTCACTACTAAGTAAATGTTATGGTAATTGCAATTCATTTCGGTTTTCAGTGCCGTAGAAAATATGTGGCTGTAATTTAACAAAACAAATACCAGAAAAATTGACTGGCAATTTATAATAAAAAGAAAAGAAAATATTGAAAAATGCAAATGTAAATGTTCGAAGAAAGAACCGAAAAATGAAAAAAAAAAAAAGAAAGAAAGAGAACTAATAAGAAAAGATGGAAATTTAAAAGAAGAGGAACGTAAGAAAAGAAAAATAAATTGAGAATTCATTCATTGCTATAATCGATCAGAAACACACATACACATACTCAGACACACACACACACACACACACACACACATATATATATATATATATATACACATTGATAATATTGCTTGTTATATTTATAAATAAAGAGTACTCAATATCATTGATAGAGCATTTATATTTTTAAATTAGGATAATGTAGAAATAGAGTTACCGGTGCTTGGTGACTGTTTCTCGTCCATGCGTTCATCAAAAGCAATAGATGTATAGGCGAGGAACTGATAGTCTCCAAATAATCCTTACTCAGTGACTACGCTATCCTGATTTATATATACATATATATATGTTTTGTTTATCCTTTTCGAGCTATTCTGTTTTACACACACACACACACACACACTGACATATATATCCTAAAGGCGTGATGACAGCACAGATTCTCTCTATCTCTCTCTCTCTCAATTCGTCCCTATCAGCCATCACTTCAAGTAAGTCTTCTAAACGGCACCCAGTGTCTGTAATAATTCTAATGTTAATTTTTGCTTGTCGGTCAACACTGGTGTGTCCATTGGAGAACATCGCTTATGAGTTTGTCCTTACTTCACCAGCAGTGCCTAGCATGTTTTACTCGTTTTTCAAAACAGCACAAAGCATCATTTGTTTGTTCACATTTAGGTTTTTCCCCAAGTGTTTCGTTTGTCCAAGTGGTGCAACCATGCAATAGTACTGATACGTTTTCTTCTATGAAAGATCAGATTTTTTTTTCAACAGCAGTCCACACTTTACCTATGCGTAGGTGGACATCGCTTTCTATCATTGAGATATTACTACCAAGTTAAAAGTAAAAAAAAGTCGTAAAGTTAGCGACCGTAGTCGAAAGTGACCCGAAGGCTCCCTTTTCATTAGCTACAACACCGAGGGGTAGGGGAGAGCGGTACTCCATTCCTTGGATTACTCCACTTTACCCTTGATACGCACCATATGATGCCGAGTGTTAAGCAAGGAAATATCAAGTAGCCTTTTTTGAGTCTTTGATATGATTCGACCAGGGATTGAACTCCAGTCTCCCGAATCATTGGCGAACACTCTACCCACTAGTTCAATGGGTCGAATTGCATAATGGTTAGTGTTCACCAGCGGTCCGAGAGACCAGAGTTCAATCCCTGGTCGAGAAATACCAAAGACTCAAAAAATGGTACAGCATGCATCCTTGCTTAAGTTATGGATCAAGAGAAAGTGGAGCAATCGAGGGTAAGGAGTAGCGTAAAGTATACAAACTACTAATTTCAGAGGATTGCGATTTAATTTGAAGATGGCATCACCTTGATTAAAACACATAAAATTTCTTTATTTGAGTTCACATAGAGACCAATGCCTCTTGCTGTTTGTTAGAGAATATCTGTTAAATTAATCGCGGTAAATTTATCGTCGGTAAATTCGTCGTATGGTAAATTTATCGCAGGTAAAACATTCCTAGTTAAATTCAGAATTTGATCATAGCTTTGGAAAATTTTGATAAAAAGAGTATATAGAGTTAAAAGTTGGCGACTGTAGTCGAGGGCGACCAGAAGGCTCCCTTTTCAATAGCTACTACACCAAGGTGTAGGGGAGGGTGCTACTCCTTTCCCTAGATTGCTCCACTTTACCCTTAATACGTACCTTATATCGCTGAGTGTTAAGCAAGGAGGAATCAAGTACCATTTTTAAAGACTTTGGTATGACACGACCTGGGATTGAACCCAGGTCTCCCGGACCACTGGTGAACATTCTACTCATTAGCCCAATGGCCCGATGATTAATTTGTTGGGAATTTACGAACTTAATTCAACATAAAGATAAGACGTACGTTTTTAAGTGCAGGCGTTCACCTTCATATATTCCAGACTGGATACTTTAAATCAATCAACCAAGCAAAAAGATGGCCATGACTTTTTAAAATATGCGCGGTGTTCTTTTTATTTACAGAGTGAGTCACAAAAAACTAGGGGAGATAACCTGATCCTTAACCAAAAGTGGGATTCGAGCCAGATAACTCAGACCCGTCAATTCTATTTTCAGTAGTTCAAACGACTACTGACTAGAGAGATAATTTCAACATTAATCTTATCCGATGAATTTACCAATGGTTGGTTGGTTGGTTGGTTGGTTGGTTTTATGGCATATCAACCTTTGTAGGTTATTTAATGCCAAATCCATTTTATACAAATTCTTATACGAATAATCAATTCTATTTCAAACAATTCAGTTTAGCATGAGTACACCATTTAATTGTCAAAAACATTTCTATTTCAAGCAGTTCAGTTTTGTCAAACAGTTCTAATTCAGCTAATTCAGTTTAGTATAAGTATAGATTTTGTTTACGTACAGTTGAATGTCAAAACAGCTCTATATTAAACAATTCAGTTAAGCGTAAGAACAGTTTCAATGTCAAAACTGTTCTATTCAAACAATTCAGTTTAGCACAAGTACACAGTCTAAATATCAAAAACATTTCTATTTCAAGATAATCAGTTTAGTCAAACAGTTCTATTTCAAACAATTCAATTTAGCATAAGTACGCAGTTAAGTTCTATTTAACCAATAGATAGGGCCCAATCAGGTGCTATCATTCTGGGCCAGAGTGGACCTGGGAGCAATGACAATGAAGGGGGGCTCCACATTTTGATAAGCTATTTTTTTTCAATTTTTTCTTAGAGAGTATGCGTAAAGCAACGGTTTATTAAATATAATGAACGGTTTAAATAAATGGTAGATGTAAAAGCCTCGTTTTTTTAATTTCTTTTGGTAAATTTATTATTCATTGTTTGTTTCCTAAGCATTTGCTTGCCAGATCGCTTTCGCATTAAAACGACAGCTTCCTGAAATTTCTCACTTTAACACATTCTGGCTTCCGACTTCACAAAAATAGGAAAATGAACAAACTTAGAGTGTACTGAAGCAAAATTAGGAATATTCTAGTTTAATAATAAACGACATAATTATAAAACAAGATTATTTTCAATTTGAAAAAATAAACAACAACATAAGATGGGCACAAAACAGTAAATTTACTCAATATGGCTACTTTTTTTTTTCCAATTATTCTATCAACAAATTTTCGAAACGATTTGCATGCATGAAAATAAATTCTTCCGACATTTTATTCCATTCCTCCTCAATAGCAGTCTTAAACGAACCAATATTTGGATTGGAAGTTACATTTGTTTTGTTTTCTAAAACGCCTCATATAGCATAATAAAGGGGGTTAAGATCTGGGTTTAAATCTTGTTTAATTACTGTCCTCACAGTTTTCTCGAGGACTTTCTGTTCATTAGCGTGTTTTCTTATTGACGTTATGGGGTCCTTCTGAATCGCCGTAGCCAGAGCAGTTAAAAAGCCTTCTTTTTGTTTTGTGTTCAATCCTTTACTCCCCCTTTTCCTTAAAAAGCTATTTTTCTGTAAAAAAAAAAAATCTTTGCTTTTTATAGGGTAGACAAAGAAACTTTCGCTTGGTTTCGGCGTTAAGCAAATCATAGATTCTTCGTCGTTTGTTTTCTTGCTCACTCATATTGGGCTGAACTTTAATATTTTTTTAAAAGTACTTGAATAATAGAGCTAATCATGAAAGTTTTGATTTATCGCATTTTTTCAAAAATTGGACTAATCAGACTAAAAAAAGTTTAAAATTTCACGCTCAGTTACAAAGGCATGAATCCAATCCTCCCTATTTCAATCTTGAAAGATATTAGTCATCCACTTGAATTAAAAGATACTCGCAAATATTTTTCAGTTCTACTGTATTCATATCGATTTTTATAAAATCCATTTGCATTAAATAAATTTATTACAATCGCATAGCTCTGCGGTCGGGGCATAGAATATGTTGCTTCTATTCACTGCAGCGGGGTGCCCTCCTTAAAATTGGAGGGTCCTGGGTATGACACTAAACTGTTCGTGGTGATAAGATTCCAGATCTTGAATTCTTGGGAATGTGGAATACTCCTTCACTGCCATTACTCCCAGATCCACTCTGATTCGGAGTGATAGTACCTCTTAAGGTCCTGTCTATGAGTCAAAAAAGCCTGTTTAAAATTATTTGAAGGCTGATGTGGCATTAAACAAAGAAACTAATCTAAAAAAATCTTTGTATTGGATAGAACAGTGTGCAAAAAAACTCTTAAGGAACAACCACATAAAAATTGTAAATATGAACGTACAATGACTGGGACTTCTTAACTTCTTGGCATAAAATTAATCTTGACGGGTTGGCATACCATTACAATCATCAAACCGATCATTTTTACTTGTATTATATGAGTGTTAATTTGTAAATTGTCCAGCAAAGTTTTCTTACTCAAAATCATATTTTATGTCTAGAGCATGCGAGATATTTGCAGCAATTTGAACTTTTGCTTAAAACTAGTTAAGAAATGATCTTTTTAATTGCAAAAAAAAAAAAAGAATCACTTCCATTCAATTATTGATTACTAAGACCTGATAAAATGAATATTGTGTGTCTCATAAGATAGAATCTTTATGGAATGATTTCATGAGTATTTCTAAACGTTGCATTTCCATTTTCTTTATTTGTCCCTCTTTTAATCCATTTACTGCTTCTACAGTATATTTCTTTATAGATATGCAAATAATGTATATTGGTCTCCTGAAAATCGGAACTTTCAGATTTTACAATATGGATTATATATATATATATATATATATATATATATATATATATAAAATAAATTGAAAAATGGATAGATCCAACACTTAAAACGTGTTTAGTAGTAATATTACTTTCTTTATTCAAGGATGAACTTCATCTGAAGAACTTCTGAAGAAGAACTTTTAAAGAAATTCATCCTTGAATAAAAATCGAAATATTACTACTAAATTCTTTGTAAGTGTTTGATCCATCCACTTTTCAATTTATTTTTTCACCTTGTCAGATTTACCAAAATCTAACATTTCTCCATATATATATATATATATATATATATATATATATATATGTGTGTGTGTGTGTGTGTGTAAGGGGGTTTCGAAAATTTGGAATGTGAATTCTGTTATTGCCATCTGTTATGAAATGCTAGATACGAGGATCATTAAATAAGTTTCCAGACTTTTTTCGTATGGGCACTTTTATTGATAGTACACACATGAAACTCTAGTTTCCTTCGAAGTAATCTCCTCCGGCTGTAATGTGCTTGTTGCACAGTTCCAACAACTTCTGAAAGGCCCCATGGAAGTCCTCTTGTGTGAGCGTGTCAATGACCTTCCTCACAACCTCTTTCATCTCCTCAATTGTCTCATAACGACAGCCTCTGAGCTTAGGGAATAAGAAAAAGTCACAGGGAGGAATGTCTGGACTATAGGGAGGATGAGGAACTGTCTTGATGCCCATCTTGCTCAAATAGTCTGTGACAAGGATGGAGTTGTGGACTGGTGCATTGTCCTGCTGGAAATGCCACTGGCCCGATTTGAAGAGTGCTGGCCTCTTCCCTAGGAATCTCTTCCTGAACTCCCTTAAAACCTCAACATAGTAGCCCTAACCCTAACCCTTTGGCCAATCAACTCTGGTCTATTGACTTTCTTACTCCTCCCGCACCTCTCATCCCAGACTGACTCCCAGCCTTCCTTGAATCTCTTATGCCACTCAAAAACTGATGCTCGATTCAGGAAAGATGGTCGAAAAACAGTCTGAAGCATTCCATACGTTTCTGTGAGATTTTTTCCAAGTTTAAAACAGAATTTTATTGCATATCGTTCTTCCGCATGTCCAGATTGCATTTTTGAAATTCACCAGCTGTGACAATCAGGCTTTAGTATTTAGGGTGTATTCCAATTGCTGCTGTAGCTGTTCATTTGAAGCTGAAATCATAAGAATTGGTCAGTCATCTCATAAGATGTATAGCAATAACATACTGAATTTTCAAGAGTCTACGACAATTTTAAATGCCTGTACAAAAAGGTCTGTAAACTTATTGAATAGAACACGTATATTTACTATGTCAAATCTCATGGTCACTTTAAAAATCAAAGAACTCATAAACTCTTGTTGCCATCTTATCCCCCGTGATATTTCACATGTTGCTTGTGGTTAAGTGTGCAAATCAATTACCGGATTAAAAAGACACATGAGGATTCATAAAAATTGGATTCCACTGATGGATCTCATTAACCCTGTACAACATTTAAGCCCTGTTTATTATAATCGTTTTTTAGTTTTGGGCTTAGGAGTCACTTGAGAGGTCATGAACGGGAATCTATTATCAATCAGGACATTTGAGTTTTAATTTTAGTGGTAAAGACGACTATTACCTCTCAAAAATATACGGATGATACAAAACTAATCGTCAACTTAAACGGTAACAACTCAAACACATTTAATTCGTTTTGCTTTCTTTGTTTTATCACATATCAATCTTCGTGCGTGTTTAATGTCAATGTCATCGCTGTTAAAGAGCGACAATGGTACAATTTGAACCATAGCTTGTTATTGGAGTTCTAATAGTATGATTATTGTTATTGGAGTTCTAATAGTATGATTATTGTTATTGGAGTTCTAATAGTATGATTATTGTTATTGGAGTTCTAATAGTATGATTATTGTTATTGGAGTTCTAATAGTATGAGTCCGAAAATGAACGTAATAGCTCGACTGGAGTTCGAACCCGCTCAATCCAGCACTTTGACCATTATTCTACGGACACTCCCCAAACACCTTTAAGATTGTCAATTGGAGTAATTTATGGTGAATAATGAAGAACTTTTCAGTTATCATAAATACACTCTTTATGCCGAATATCACTTACATATATTGATATATCTCAATGAAAATTTTCTTCTTTTTTCATTCTTTCGATATATGCATATAATACGCGTAGTTGTATGCGATGGTTTTAGCCTGTTCGGCAATAAGACGGATAAAATGTATGAAATGAAAAGAGTAGAATATAAAAGAAAATATTTTGCTTAGAAAATCCTAGCTAATCTCAAAGGATGTACAACCTGGTTTATGAAAAATAATCGAAGAGTATTACTTCAAAGAAATCGAAATAGGTTTTCCAAATTGTGAAAAATACTACCAAAAACTAAAGAATCCAAATTATTTCGTTCTCAAAAGACAAGCGATGATCAAATGCGAAAGTTCAATAGATTTTCATAATTTTCATAAAATATTATTGATTAGACGAATATGTCTAGTCAAATCTAAATATTCTTATTCTCAACAGGCAATCGATTTCGAATATGAAACGAAGAGAAAATGTTGTAATGAATAACCATATATATATAAGTAAAGTTGGCGAGTTGACTCGATGGCTCCCTTTTCAATAGCTTCTAAAACGATGTGCAGGGGGTGGGCACTACTCCATTCCCGGAATTGCTCCACTTTACCCTTGATCCATATCTTATAATGCTGAGGGTTAAGCAAGGTACTATTTACCAACCCCTCCGCTCGGGCAGGGTATGACACAAGGTCAATTTTTAAGCGGAGTTTAACAGGTTTTGAATTCAGAGTTTTCCTTCTCCTAGACTAGTTGCCTCACCAAGGTTGAAGAACCTAGTCCGTCCTACTATTTACCCATAGCTGGAGGGAGAATAAGGGGTTCATACCTTTCCCAAGGGTATTTGCCCGAAAGTGAACGTAATAGCGCGACTGGAGTACGAACTCGCGTACTACGATTCCGCAGCTCATCGCTTTAACCATTACACCACGAGGACACCCCACTAAGCAAGGTGGTACCCAGTACCATTTCTTTGAGTCTTTGGTATGACTCGACCTGGGATTGAATCCCATTCTCCCGGACCGTTGGCAAAAACTCTGCTTATTAGGCCAATGGCCCGGTTATATATATATATATATATAATGTTGAGTGGTTGTCGAAGGAATAACGTGTCACGTGACTTAATCAGCCACCAAATTGGAAAAATCATACTTCCAATCATGGTATAATCCCCGTACTACTTTTTGTTCAGTAGTTTATTCGAGTTTAGAAAGCTAACGATGTAATACTTCTCCTCGAAGCGCAATTTGTAATTCCTTGAACCCTCATTACAAGTATATGGTCTCTTAAGAATTGACCACTCGAGATATATATATATATATATATATATATATATAATAAAAAATGTAAGGCTGGGTAATAACTCATGACACCGAATATATCATCTTCCATTGTCAGATGATCTGGTAATCAATACGTCTGACATCGGAAAAATAATTGATACTATATTGTGATATTTATCATCTCTTCGGCCCCATGAAAAAAGGTTAAAGAAGTAAATATTATGTCAGTGATGAGGAAGTGAAAACTACAGTGAAGTGGCTCAAAGAACAGTCAACAGAATTTTACGTGGCAGGAATACATGCTCTCATTCGAAGGTGGAAAACTGCTATTGAGAGAAATGGTGACTATGTTGAGAAGTAAGGATGTGATCCACAGAGGTTCAGCTTCATTTTGATGAATGATACATGTTCCTGTGTCGGTAATTATTCCTGTAATCGAGAAAAAGGCATTACTTTTTGACTCACCCTTATACATACAATGTACGCGATAAGAATAACTCGACATAACATAACCCAAGACATGTTGATATGCCGTTAAAATCAATCAACAACCAATATGTGAAGGTACAATGAGGAAATGTTTATGCATTCAACCCTTGTTTTTCATAGCCTTACAACAAGGAAAATTATCCTCCTATTCTTTTGGTTTGATATCTTTGTTTAATGGTATATCAACCTTTATGGGTTATTTAATGCCAAAACCACCCTTGTAAAGGAACACCAGTGATACTGTTTAACCCATAGCTGGGAAGATAAGGGGATTCCATACCTAAACCTAGAGAATTAGTCCGAAAGTGAAAGTAATAGCACAACTTGTTTGTTTGTTTGTGTTTTATGGCATATCAACCTTTGTAGGTTATTTAATGCCAAATCCATTTTTATACAAATAAACAGTTCTATTTCAAACAATTCAGTTTAGCATTAGCACACAATTTAATTGTCAAAAATATTTTATTTCAAGCCATTCAGTTTAATCAAACAATTCTAATTCAAACAATTCAGTTTAGTATAAGTATAGTTTTTGTTTACTCACAGTTAAATGTCAAAACAGTTCTATTTCAAACAATTCAGTTTAGCATACAAAAGCAGTTCTATTTCAATCAATTCAGTTTAGCATAAGTAAGCAGTTTAAATGTCAAAACAGTTCTATTTCATGTAATTCAGTTTAGCACAAGTACGCAGTTTAGTTCTACTTAACCCATAGGTAGGACCCTATCAGGTGCTACAACTCTAGGCCAGAGTGGACCTGAGAGCGGTGGCAATGGAGAGGTGCTCCACATTTCCTAATGCTCCAGCATCACTGGAACCTCAGATTATTTAGCGTCATATCTGGGACATTCAGTGGGAGGAGGTCTTACAGAGAAACTGTCGGTGTATTCTGCAGCTCCAGCTAATTGGACAATAGCACGACTGGAATTCGAACTGGCTTACTGCGATGTTTCTTTGCTGCACGTAAACCACTGCGCTACGGGGATTCCCTCACATTCTTTTGAACATGTATTACAGTTGTCTCAATTATTCTTTTGTTGTAGATGGTGTTGCTGTCTATGCGGATACTATTACCGATTCCAAAAACAGAAGTCAGTTGCAGGTTGGGACATTACTGATCTGGAAAGAGTCCAAGAAATAGAATTGTCAGTTGAGTGAAATGGGTAGTTGATTGAAACGGAATCTGGCCATTCCGGCTCGTGTCCTGTCAACGGACTAGCAATTGTCAGACTTGGACAGATTCCCGCCATAACTATCATAGCTGCCGTTAAGGAAAGCGTGGAAAAATTCGTAAGAACGATAAACTACTTTCTCCTCCTCCACTTCTTCTTCTTCTTCTTCTTCTTCTTCTTCTTCTTCTTCTTCTCATTTTCATCCTTTTTCTCATTTTCCTCTCCTCCTCTTTCTCCTTCTGACTTCTTCCTTTTCCACTTCTTTCTTCTCCATCATCACCCCCTCTTTGTCCTTCTCTTCCAACGTGTTCTTCTCTTCTTCTTTTCTTCCTCCCC